>JAKUCV010006750.1:439601-588049 GCA_028386065.3 Turnera subulata | reverse complement strand
AGGATTTCCTATAGATGAACTCTCTATATATCTTCATCCTTGTTGCTTCAAATCTTGTACTCCTTTGTCTTAGACTTGTGCTTCATTGATTGATGTCTTTTTGCTTTTCTTCAAGGAATGAATTCATGAATGGAGCTTTGGTTAGTTTGTCATTATCAAAACCCTGAAATGAAACATGGAAGCATTAGTCCTAACAGATGATTGTAGTCATGTATATACGTTAAGGTTATTCCAATAAATATGTTTATGAGATAAACGCTTGCACATATTTATAACCCTAGGATATTATATATTCTTAAATGTCCCTAGTCGATTATTATTATGGATGGGTTGTAATAATAAATTAAGACTAGCGTATGTTGAGAATTATATGAGAAATGAATTCTACATACGGGTACAAGTTAGAGAACTTGTGGACTGGATGGACCCACATAAGAACCCTACATGGAACGTTATATGATTGTCATTAGTGGTTCTTATATGTATTGTCCTTAGACCTGAGATCGTCAAGGTTCCCAACATATGAGGCGTATACTTTGATATTATTCCTAGTCACTCGTAACTGAGTAGACGTAAGGGTAATCATTGGGTATATGACGTAATGTGTAGTGGGTTTTGTTTGATCAAGATGGGATTTGTCCAACCCATATAACGGGTATATTATCAGATGGGCCTCTTGATAGAGTTGAACTGTAAATGCGTGGCCACGCTTGGATTATATGATATGGTGATATCATGAGTATCCGGTTTTACACAGTTAACTCGGGGATCAAGAAACTAAGATTAAACATATACGAGATTGACGTTTTCCATGTCTCGTGTTTAATATTGATAATGGGACGAAAGGACGATGACATGTTTGCGAGGCATATGAATCAGTACTGATCTTGTCATTCGGGCAACAATGATGTGTTGCTAGACGCCGCTCATTGCTTATAATTGTAAAATGAAATTTTACGATTATTGCCAAACGTTACAAGTGCCTACAGGGTCACACACAAAGAATCGATGATTCGAGCAGGTGGTTAACCGTGGTTGGACCATGGTTCGACCAGGTGTGGTCGGACCATGGTTGGACCGTGGTTGGACCGTGATTGGACCGCGGTTGGACCAGGGACGTTTTGGGCTGGTTTGGTTCACTAAATTTCTGATTTATTGAACCATAATTAGCGCCATGTGATGTGTAATCCCACCAAGAGTTAGTGGAGACATAATTAGCTAAAAGCTAATCATGTTGGCCAAAGTTGTTGGCCACTTTGTCCCTTGCTTTTGTGAGTGGGATTAGACTAAGATAATCTGATTATGCTTTTGGTATCCATCACTTTTGAGTCTGAGATTTTTAGACATTGAGCCTTGAGAGTGTTTTGAGAGTTCTTGTGAATTTCAGACCATACACACTTTCTTTGTGAAAGAAGAAAATACCACAAACTCTAGCTTCCGAAACCTGCTGCTAGCACATCAGTTCGGGGCTGCTCGGGTTGGTAATCGTGTGACGATTCCAACTAGTTATCACGGTTCGTGTGGAAACCGTAGAGGGGCGGGATTGCTGTCCGGCTCCAGCTGATTCGGCACAACAGTTGGGTGAAAGACCTCAACCATACAAGGTACGGAATTTCTGTTGTTCGGTTTTGTTGCTTCACTTGGATCCTCCATGCTTTTCGGTTTTTCGCTACGCATTTTATTGCATATGAGTGTCATGTTTGCATGCCCGGTAACTTTCAAATATTATACCGTACGTATATCCAAATATAATTTCGGTACCCTACTTTAATTAAAACTCTCTTTTAAATATTTTTTTATAGAATAATTTTACTTTGTCTTCCAAAATAATAACGATATAATTTTCCTAGAAATTATATCATATATATGTATTTTTTCCCGAATATTTTTCTGACATCATTTACATGTATATATATTTTCCAAAATTTCATGTGTAAAATTAATTATCTCCTTTATTTAATATTTCCAAAATATTTTCATATTCAAAATACCAATTATTTCCTTAGCTTATAATTTCCAAAATTTAATATTTAATTTTCAAAATACATTTCCAGGTTTTATTTTTAATACCTATTATTATTATTATTATTATTATTAATAAAAGCTTGGGCTGGGCCCGAATAGCACTGTTCAGCCACGGCATAGTACCCAGAAAGCCCATGCAGCGAGCCCAACAATTCCAACAGCCAGCCCAAGAAGCCCATAACCAGGCGGCCCAACGCACTATAACCCCAACTCACACAACCCAAGCCCAACCATATAACCATTAAACCAACCCAAACCATCCGGGTCAACCCGACGACCCGCGACCCATGTCCGGGTCGTCTTCCTCACGGGCTCACCTTCACTTGCAGAGGTGGCGGCGACACGGGACGGCGAGACGATGCCGGTGGTGAGGGGTGCGCGACGGTCTGCAGGCGAGGAAGGGCGACGGCGGTGTGCACGAGGGAAGGAAGGAGACGTGGCGCGAGCTAGTCGGCGTCGTCGGATCTGCAGGTGACGGCTTGCTCGCGACGGCGTCGGGACGGCGGCAGCTCTGCCAAGGCGAAAGGAGAAGAAGATGATGGGGAGGGCGTCAGCTCGGTGGCGGCACGCGTGTGGTGGTGGTGAGGCACGGGTGAGGCTCGGGTTGAGGAAGAAGGAGATGGGGGAGGAGAGAGAGAGAGAGAGACTGAACGGGTGAGGTGTGGGTTTTCTCTTTTTTTTTTTTTTCTAAACTGGTTTGAGGAAGAAAACGTAGGAAGGCAGGAAAGGCAGAAAACTGGGCAAGGACGGTGAAGACTGAAGAGAGCAGGTAAGGTGTTTTAACGTGGTGCAACAGGAAGAGACAAGCCTTCACGAGCAAACAGGAGACGGTTCACAAGCTCAACAGGAAAGGCAGCTGCGTCATCGTCTGTGCAGATAAACCGTGTACCGTCCGGACCCGAAAAATACCAACTTTGGTCCGTAAAATCCACGGAAAAATCTTGAGCGTGGGAAAACCCTCGGTTACGAAAAACGATGCCTGATTTACCTTGAATTAATTACCCAAGATTAATTCATTCGGTAAATCACTGTATAAT
Organism: Turnera subulata; assembly: GCA_028386065.3. Lineage (NCBI taxonomy): Eukaryota > Viridiplantae > Streptophyta > Magnoliopsida > Malpighiales > Passifloraceae > Turnera > Turnera subulata. The sequence continues at coordinate 584,987 of JAKUCV010006750.1, read as the reverse complement.
GACTTTTACAGTCCCGGTAAAAATTCAATTATTTACACGGGCTGTTACATGTTATTTTCCTGATTATTTATTTTTATTTTTTGTTTAACCCTTCATATTCACTTATAAATAGCTCTCCCCATCTAGTCATTTACACACACAGAACAAGAGTTCTCTTTCCTTTCTCGTTTCCTTTCTTTTCAAAAGGAAAAATTCTTCCCTCTTTTGTTTGTCTTTGCTGGGTTCTTTAAATTAATTATCTTGGCAGTTCTGATATCCTACTTTTAGTGAAAGGAGTTGTTGTATCCTAGGGAGACTTTTGGGATTGCCAAAAAAATCTCTTTAGGACAGTGTCCTACACGCCTCATCTCGGGTTTTACATAGTCAAATTTTCTAAATATTCCAACAATCTAAAGAGATATTGCCAATGGCTGAATTCCAACCCGAGAATGTTGCTATTGGTGCCGCTGCCACAGCCACTACCGTTGTTGCTGGATCCCATGTCCAACCTGTCGTCACATATGCAACACTTTATCCGGACATGTCCAGAATCGAGGTGTTTTCTGGAGCAAATTTCTAGAGATGGCAGGAGCGTTTCTTTTCAACACTTGATGTGCACGGGGTGGCCAACACTTTAACAGAATCAAAGCCAGTAACCAATGACCAAAAACAGATGGAGAATTGGCTTAATGCCAATAAGGTTTGCCGACATACAATAATACAAACTTTATCCAATGAACTTTTTGACGTTTATGCATCTTACAAGGAAGCAAAAGACATCTGGGACAACATGGTGGAAAAATATACCGCAGAAGATGCTTTGAAGTAGAAGTTTGCCATTTCCAGCTTCTATAAGTGGGAAATGAAGGAAGACAAATTTTTTACCAGTCAGATCACAGAGTACCAGAGGCTTGTGGAGGACCTATTGGTGGTGAAGATCTCTCTACCTGATGAATTCCTTGCAGGTTCCCTAATTGAAAAGCTACCCAATTTGTGGAAGGACTACAAACACAACCTGAAGCATAAGCACAAGTTGATGCCACTCAAGGACTTGATCACTCACATACGCATTGAAGATAAGAACAAAGGAGAACACAAATGTGTGACTCCAAGGAGATGACAACCAAAGCTAACTTGGTAGAAGGTACCTCTGGTTCTAAGCAGTTTAATAACAATAAGAAATCTGGTTACAACCCTAAAATTACTAACCCCACCTCCTTTAAGAAGAAAGGAAACTTATTTTGTCTGTGGAAAGCCAGGACACTTTACACCACAATGCAGGAAAAGGGTCAGAAATGGCAATCCTTCTAAGGCAAGTGCTAACTTGGTTGAAGGAGATGACATAATTGCTGCGGTCATTTCTGAAACCTTCTTAGTTGCCAATGTGAAAGACTGGGTGGCAGGCTCTGGTGCTACCAGGCACATTTGCACAAGCAAAGATGGCTTTTCCTCCTACGCCGAGGTAGGGGATGGAGAAGAACAAATTTATCTTAGTGATTCCCAAACTACAAAAGTTCAAGGGAAAGGAAAGGTTCTTCTCAAGCTCACATCTGGCAAGACTCTGGCTCTCAACAACGTGCTGCATGTGCCTGAAATCCAGACAAACCTGGTCTCTGTGTCCCTCTTGGGAAAAGTGGGGGTTAAGGTGTCATTTGAGTCTGACAAGAACATAATGACCAAGAACAACATCTTTGTGGGTAAGGGCTATTGTAACCAAGGACTTTTTATTTTGAATGTTGCCGAAACTGTGAATGAAAATGCAAGTTCTTCTTCTGCCTACTTGATTGACTCTTTTGATATATGGCATGCTAGACTAGGACATGTTAGTCCATCTTATCTTAAGAAACTTCTAAATAGTGGGTTAATATCTACCTCTAGTGATTTATTATCTGATAAATGTGAAATATGTGCTGAAACTAAACAAGTTAAGAAATCTTATCCTTCTGTCAATAAAAGAGAAACTGAATTACTTAGTTTAATTCACACAGACTTAGGAGACTTAAAACAAACCATGACTAGAGGAGGTAAACATTATTTTGCGACATACATTGATGACTTTTCAAGATATACTAAAGTATATTTGATTAGGAATAAAGATGAAGCCTTTGACATGTTTCTCCTATACAAAGCTGAAGTAGAAAACTAGTTAGATAGGAAGATTAAAAGGGTTAAATCAGATAGAGGTGGTGAATATGTTCTGTTTAATGAATTCTGTGAGAAAGAAGGTATAATACATGAGACCACACCTCCTTATTCACCACAATCTAACGGTGTAGCTGAACGAAAAAATAAGACTTTAAAAGAAATGATGAATGCAATGCTTGTTAGTAGTTCAACACCTAATAACCTTTGGGGGTGAAGCTATTTTATCAGCATGTCACGTACAAAACCGGATCCCTTATAGAAAGACTGATAAGACACCATATGAGTTGTGTAAAGGTTATTCACCTAATCTTAAATACTTAAAAGTACGGGGGTATCTTGCTAAAGTTATGTTAACTGATCCTAAAAAAGGGAAAATAGGGTCCAAAACTAGTGATTGCATGTTCATTGGTTATGCTCATAATAGTGCTGTGTATAGATTTCTTGTTTTAAAAAGTGATGTGCTTGATCTGGATACTATTGTTGAAACAAGAAATGCTGAATTTTTTGAGAATGTGTTTCCATTAAAACCAAATAACTTGACTATTGCACCTACACAAGAAATCCCCGAAAGTGAGACTGATGCACAAGATGATTTTGAAAATGAAGTTGATAAGCAATCTTATGTTTTGAGAAGGAGTAAAAGACAATGGAAAGAAACTTCTTTTGGTAAAGATTTTTATACTTTTTTTGGTTCAAAATGATCCATCAACTTATTTTGAAGCTATTTCTTCTCCTGATGCAAAAATTTGTGGAAAAGAATCAATAAAAGCTGAGCTGGATTCCATTGAACAAAACCATACTTGGGTTCTAGTTGATTTACCCCCAGGAGCAAAACCAATTGGTTTCAAATGAATTTTTCGAAGGAAACTCAATCCTGATGTTTCAATTGATAAGTACAAAGTCAGGTTACTTCCAAAAGCTTTTAGACAAAAAACCAAACATTGATTATTTTGACACCTTTGCTCCTGTTACAAGAATTTCTTCAATTCGAGTTTTGATAGCCTTCGCATCAGTTTAAAAATATTTATAAGTCAAATAGATGTTAAAACAGCTTTTCTAAATGGTGATTTAGAAGAAGACATCGGAGGGTCTTGTTATTTCTGGTCAGGAACACAAAGTGTGTAAGTTGGTCAAATCTTTATATGGCTTGAAACAAGCACCTAAATAATGGCATAATAAATTTGACCAAGCTATGCCTAATTATGGATTTATCTCTATTGAGGTAGACAAATGTGTAAACCAAAGTTTCAAACGAGAACTGTGTGATTGTTTGTTTGTATGTGGATGATATGTCGATTTTTAGCAACAGTCTTGATGTCATTCACGATACTAAAGTGTTTCTTGCTTCTCAATTTGATATGAAAGATATGGGTGAAGTAAATGTGATTTTGGGAATTAAGATCATAAGGGAAGGTGATAGTATCATACTATCACAAGAGCATTATGTTGAGAAACTTCTTAAAAAGTTTGGACATTTCGATGTCACACCTGTGAGTACCCCTTATGATGCTAACTCTTAATTAAAGAAAAACAAAGGAAACCCAGTATCTCAAACTAGGTATGCACAAATCATTGGGAGTTTGTTGCATCTGATGAACTTTTCACGCCCTGACATAGCTTATGCTGTGGGCAGGCTGAGTCGGTATACATACAATCCCAACAATGAGCATTGGTCTACTATAAGCAGACTGATAAGATATTTGAGGGGTATCATAAGCTATGGTACTCGATAGAGTGGACTACCTGTTGTACTAGAAGGGTACAGTGATGCTAACTGGATTTCAGATTCAGATGAGATAAAGTCTACTGGTGGATATGTATTCACCCTTAGAGGTGGTGCAGTTGCCTGGAAGTCAGCTAAACAAACTATAATCGTGCGATCAACTATGGAGTCATAGTTTATTGCTCTGGAGTTAGCTGGTACGGAGGCTGAATGGCAAAGAAATTTCTTAGCGAGTATTCCAATGGGATTAAGGCCTACATCGTCTGTGTCTATACATTGCGATTGCAAAGCAGCAATAGACAATGCGAGAAAGACAAGTTTCAATGGGAGAAATAGACACATTTGGTTAAGGCACAATGTGGTAAAATAGTTTTTAAGAGATGGAATAATTTTCATTGATTATGTGAAGTCAGAAATGAATTTGGCCGATCCTCTGATGAAACCCTTAGGACGAAAAATGATTATGTAAACATCGAGGGGAATGGAACTTGTAAACTTGTCCAAAACTAACTAGTGATGGTAACCCAACTTGCATTATCAGAGATCCCGTGAAACAGGTTCATATGGGTATTAACAAGTCACTAGTTAAGTTTTGCTAGCACTTGAACATTTTGTCCCTTCTTATTGTGTGAGAAAAAGTACTAGGCTGCATTTGATCAGGAGGTTGAGTTAAAATCTTACTGATCTTCATATCCCTTGCGGGTGGTGTATAACATGCAGTATACACTGGATGGTATCACCCATATGAGTGTGGAATGTGGTCGTTCCTTTGAGGATGTGTTTGCAGGTGCACCTCTAAAGCACTCATGAATTTCCAGACGCGCGCATGGCCGTAATGCGCAAAACCGCGATAACGCCAAGAATTGTGGGGGTGTAATAGGATTGGTAAGAACACTGACTTACCAAGATGTCTAGTAGTTCATAGTAACCAGTTGTTACACTGTTAGACACGATTTGTCAAGACTTATCAGTTTAGGCTTGGCTCATAGTCTACGGACACCAAGATCGATGTATTACACTCATTAGTCGTAAAGAACCTTGCAAACAGATTCGTGTCATGAATTTTTCTTTTGTAATATGTGGGGGATTTTCGTATAAAATATATTACAAAAGAAAACGTTATCCTACATTGTAGAAAAATATATTTTCCAACTTCCTAGAGTTTTACCAAGTCTGGTCAAAAGTATCTGTTGGAGGAAATCAAGGGTGGGTTTTTTCTTACCTAGTTTTTGGGAAAGAATGTGTGGTTGTTATTTTCCTGATTTTTTACTTGTATCTCTTTTTTAACCCTTCACATTCACTTATAAATAGCTCTCATCATCTGGTCATTTACACACAGAACAAGAGTTCTCTTTCCTTTCTCATTTCCTTTCTTTTCAAAAGGAAAAATTCTTCCCTCTTTTGTTTGTGTTTGCTGGGTTTTTTAAAATAATTATCTTGACAGTTCTGATATCCTACCTTTAGTAGAAGGAGTTGTTCTATCCTGTGGAGACTTTTGGGATTGCCAAAAATATCTCTTTAGGACAGTGTCCTACACGCCTCAATTCGGGTTTTACACAGCCAAATTTTCTAAATATTCCAACGATACTTTCACTATTAAAATAATCATTTTTTATATATATTTGCTAATCGAATGTTTGGGTTGTGTATATGACAAACTCATCCTTTCCTTCGATATGCTTGATACCATATTTAATTGATCACAAAAATTGTATATGTATTGTAAACAAATCTGTGTTGTTTTGTTTTATCAATTAAATTAAAAAATACATGTTATGTTTAGTATTATTTTTGGTATGTTGTGTGTTGTTGAACCTAGAACCCAAGAAAATCTATATTCCTGCTAGCGGTGACGGTTGGGATAGCGTGCGTCGCTGCTCTCACCATACTCGCACAGCGGCAGCGTGGTGGAATGGGGAGGCGGATGTGGCAAAGCGTGCCTCGAGCGTGCTGTGTGCCACTCTCCTCTTCTCCACCGTTGACGTTGATGGAGACGGCAGCGGCTCTTCGTGAGTTCTACCCCGTGATGCAAAATGACTATGATGGTGGCACTGGAATGAGGCGACGCGACACTACCGTGACGTTGGTTGCTACTGCTAGAGGCGGCCGGTTTGAGCAACAGCCTTCATGGCTTGCTGCTGCCACTCCGATCTCCCACGACGGCGTCGTTCGTCGCTGGTGTTGTTCTACCGAGCTGAGCCGAGAACTGTGTGGCTGGGCATTAGGCTGGTTGGTAATTAGGGCATTGGGCTGAGTAATTAGGCCATTTTTCTTGGACTTAGTTGAGAATTTTTGGCCTAGGTGTTTTTTTTTTTTGATTTAGTGTACAATATGGGCTAAATTTTCTTTAGGTTTTTATGGTTGATATATATTTTAAAATTTAACTATGTGTTATTTTTAAAATAAAATATGTGCATATGTTGTTTATTTTGAGTTTTAAGCACATTAAAGAATCAGTTTCCCTAGGTAATTGATTTTTTTTTTTTTATCTAGCTGAGGTGGCAAATAAAATTGAGTATATTCAATTACTTTAGATAATTATGTATTGATTTTCATAATCCCACTTTGATTAAATTTAGTATTTTTTTCTAGTGGGAGTTGTTGCTTTATATTGTTAAATATTTTCTGATAGTTAATTGTGTTTCTATGCATAGATGATTATGCATTTTAATGGCTTTTTGATTTTGTATTTAGGACAATGTTAATTATTTTATACTTATGTAAAAAGCATAATATCCTTGTATACATGATATGGCATTCCTGTGTAGTCTTTGCATGAATTTTTTGTCTTGATCGTCAGTGTGCAAGTTGGCTAATCTGTTGTGATTTGTAGGATGGTTGCTACTACAAAGGGTTTCATCGCTGAGCTGAACAAAAATGAAAAGCTCAATGGTGATAACTAAGAAGTTTGGAGCATGAAAATCTAGTATGTGCTGGAGGAACGTGATGTTCTCAATGCTTTAGAAACCGAGATGAATGAGCCTACAACCCAACATAGGAGAGAGAGATCTCTACCTTGCATGGAAAAGGAAGAACTCTCTCACTCGCATCACCTTACTTAATACTATAGAGACTGATTTGAAGCGCTCGTATAACAAAATGCTCAATGTTAAGGAATTATCGGCTGCCCTCAAGACAAAGTTTGATGGTGCGGACTTGACCAAATTGAGGCAATTGACACTCAGGTTTGACAGCTATAAAAAATATCCAAATCTTACAGTGAAACAATATTTAAGGAGCATGTCAAACATGATCAGTGAGTTATGTGATGCGGGCCACCAACTCACTCAGGAACACATGGTTCAGGCTACCATCTGATCCTTGCCAAGTTCCTAGGAATATATGAAAGCTCAATTGACCCCCAACTTTAATGCTACTACTTTTGACGATGTTGCTCGTCATCTTGAGCTGGAGGAGGAGCGCCTTGGGCTATCTAAAAAACCTTCTCAGAGCAGTGCCTTGGTGGATGAAAGTAGTAGAAGTAATAAGTGTAAGCAAGCGCCAATGAACAAAAAAGGGAACAAGGCAAAGTAGGGTCAAAAGAAACCTTCTGGTGAGAATAAAGTGAATCCCAGATCTCAACAAAAAAAAACAAGAACAAATACACGTGTTAAAACTGTGGTTAGAGGGGGCATTTTGTTGCTAAGTGCACAACCCAAGAATATAAGTCCATTCTATAATGACTTCAGTTCTAGTTTTGTTTATAGTTATGTTTTATTAACTAAATCAGTTTTCAAGTGGATTTTAGACTCGGGGGCCCGTAGACCACATAACCATCGATCGAGAACCATTCGTGGACTATCGTTGTATCCTAAGTGGATCAAAGTGGGTTCATGTGGGGAATTACTCCAGGCTGAAAGTTAGAGGTTTGGGCACTAGCCAACTTAGGTTGGGTAGTGGTCAAATTGTGGACGTGCATGATGTACTTTATGTTCCAGAGATGTGGCGGAATCTCATGTCTGCTTATGTTTTGTCTAAGCATGGTTTTTTTTAATTTTCATGAATTCGGTATGGATTTGTTCTTTGGTACTACTCTTTATGGACACAGTTTCTGGACGAATGGTCTTGTTGTTTTGGAGATTGAAAGTGTTTCAAATAAATCCAGTTTTTCCTTTGTTGCATCTTCTAGTAATGTAGATGATGCTGTGAATATGTGGCATTCGAGGCTTGGTCACGGTGGGCCAGCACAGAATGAATCGCCTCACTAAAAAGGGCGTAATGGGCTATATTAATGAGGTAGAACTTTCTGTGTGTGAGTTTTGTCTTGGGCAAAAAATAGCAGGAAAACCATTTGGTAAAGCAACAAGAGTGGAACAACCTTTGCAATTAATCCATTCTCATATCTGAGGTCCAATGAATGTGAGGGCTAGGCATGGTGCCTATTATTTCATTACGTTTGTCGATAATTTCACATGTTTCAGTTCTGTCTACATGATTTCACACGAGTTTGAGGAATTGGACTATTTTAGATGGTTAATGAACCTTGTGAAAAATCAGCTTGATAGACGTACCAAGGCGTTAAGGACAGGCCGAGGCTATGAATACTTGTCTGAACAGTTCAAACAAATGTGTGATGAAAAATAAATTGTTAAGCAGTTAACAATTCCGGCAACCCCGCAACAAAATGGTTTTGCGAAAAGAAGAAATAGAACTCTTCCTGAAATGGTCAGATCCATAATGGCGTTGGTTAAGTTTCTAGTCTCTTTTTGGGGAGATGCACTCTTAACTACGACTCATATACTGAACTTAGTGCCTCAAAATCTATTGCCACTACACTTTATGAGTTATGGACAAGTAGGAAGCTTTATTTAACTTGGGAAAAGCCTTGGGGGTGTGCTACTTATACCCATAACTCTTTCCAAAGACATGGACAATTGGGACATAAGGGAAGTAAGAGTATTTTTTATTTGGTACCTCGGAAACTCGAAAGGTTATGTGTTCACTGATGAACATGAAGATGTAGGGAGTACAAATTTTGAATCATGAGATGTGACATTTTTGGAAAATGAGTTTCCAAGAAAGGGTGATACGAACCTGATCAATCGCCTTTGGAGATGTATGATTTGGAAGGTTAAGATGACGCAAAGCAATTGAGTATTGGTGAGTGAAGTTCACATCGGAATCTTGATGCTAGTGGGAGTATCTTGGATAGTAGTGGAACTACATTAGTACATCTGTGAGAACCCGACCCAAAATCACTTGGGTCTCCTCACCTTTCCCTTTAGAACTTTTTCTTAACCAACACACATTATCTTCGAAGTAGCCATCCGAATTTTATTATAGGACAAAATTTGGGAAAAACCCGTTCTTGGATCCCAATGACTCCATTCAAAGCAACTGATTAACAAACCAAAGATAATGGGCCAGGGGGTTCGTCACGGATGGGAAGGCGTTAGGCACCCATCCGTGTTGGGTCAAAATTTTGTGCAATTGAACAAAATATGCATGCCTTGTGCAAATGTGTGTGTAGTGTGGAAACAAACCACATAAAAAAAATGGCTTGGAATAAAAAGGAAAAATAAAATAATCAGGCTTGAGTCTCCACCACTAGTCGCCACCTAGGTACAACGGCGACCGGGTTCAAAGCCCACGTAGTTCTTGTTCAGGGAAACACAACACTCACATCATCAATATCATCATCAAATCCTCAATAAATAATAAACACAAAAGGGTTTAGTGTTACCTCTTGTAGCCCCTCTCTAGCTCCTTGGTTTGGGTTGGATTATGCACCCACTTTCTTCCCACTCCTTAGCTCAATTGTTGATTCCCTCTTGGTCTACTCTTGTTGCCTCCTTGTTGATGTTATCCACGAAATTCCTCCAGAGTTTCTGCCTAAAAAAGATTTCTAGGCTTGGAGAAGTAGAGTTTCACCAAGCATCAAAGCTTATGGGGCTGTGTGTGTAATGAGTGGTTGATCCCGTGAAATGTGAATGAGAGGCCCTATTTATAGTGTTCTGGGGAGTCTAAGGGCGTGGACCTGCTTAATGACCAAGGTCTCAGCAAACAATCTGGGCCAAAACCGTGTAGAATCAAATTTGGGGCGAAAATCGGGGAAAAATCGGATTTGTGGGCATCATGACCACCATGGCCAGCGGTCATTGGCTGGGTGGCCGCCAGGCCTGGTGGTCATCAGTGGATGGCCGCCCGGACCTGGCGGTCATCCCACCATAACCGCCCGGCACCCCCGCGTTCCCCCGTTCGTTTCTTTTTTGCTCCCGGTTTCTCCTAATTCCTCTCTAATTTGATTCCACCGCGTAATTAACCCCTAATAAACCCAGAATCACTTCTTTTCCTGATTACTACTCCTCCCAATCATCTCCTAATTGATTAAGACACATTAAATCCCCATCTTATGCATAAATCATACCAAAAGCTCATTTCCCATTAAAAGATGATTTAACTCTGATTTTTTACGAAAATCAAAGCTAAAATTAGTCTGCAAGTATTGTGTTTGTGGGTTGACACTGGAATGTCCACATTCCACTAACTTAGGCCCTCCAATTTATTCTTAACCCAAAAATAAATCATCTCAATATAATTGGGTAAAAACAAACAAGAAAGCCCAATTAAATGAAATAAGACAAATATTTTGATGAATTAGAGTTCAATATATTTTTATCCTAAGAATAAATCATCTCATTAATCCTATGTTTCAAATACATAAATTCCTCATTCATAAAATATCTACATTCTACTAAAATAAATTCTAAATGCGCCTTAGCCAAAGACCGAATCATCTCATCGATCTTATGGTTTGAGCACACTCAAAGTCTAAATTAGGAGAATATTCGTGGGTCAAATTTGGGTGTTCACAGATGCCCCTCGTTGATGAGTCCTTAAAAAATAAGGTCGAAACAACGCAAGAAAAAGGAACAACCAAATTTGAATGAATTGATGTGAATAGTGTATGTCAATGGTTGGAGCACCCTATGCTCCACTTTAGAAATCATCTCTTCCTGAAGGTTGTAATCGCCGAGAATCATCTCATCTCGGGTTTTGGGAATCATCTCATCACAAGGCTTTTAAGGATTTTATCGCCCTCCTTACGGGACTCAGTTTGTTTGTGATAGAATCATCACATCTATCAGGTCATCAACAAAGAATCATCTCATCTTTGTTAACTAGGGATTTTTTCGTCCTCCCTGGGGTACTCGGTTTGTTTGTGATAGAATCATCTCATTTATCAGGTCTTCAGCAAAGAAACATCTCATCTTTGCTAACTAGGGATTTTATCGTCCTCCCTGGAGTACTCGGTGTGCCTGTGATAGAATCATCTCATCTATCGGGTCGTCAAAAAAGAATCCTCTCATCTTTGCTAACTAGGGATTTTATCGTCCTTCCTAGGATACTCGGTGTTCAGTTTGGCTTTTGGGAATCATCTCATCCCAATGGCTTCTCCATTATCTTCCGTTAGAAATGTTGTTTGATGGCCTGGTTATCTGGTCCCCGGGCATCTCATGCCCCTATCATTGTCTATGATGTCGCTCCGTAGCTGTGTTGTCTATATCTTGGGCATCGCATGCCCTTACATCTCTTATCGGAAAGGTGCCACTCCGTGGTTCGGTTATATATTTCGTTGGCATCTTATTCCCCTATATCTTCTAGTAGGTTTGGAAAGGATCGGGGCGTATCGTTCCCCTTGCCTAAATGAGGGTACATCATGCCCCTGCTTTGATTTTCTCAAGGTGGGGCATGATGTCCCTAGCATCATCTACAGATGGTTTGGAAGATGGGGACTGGCATGTCTCTGGTTTAGAATCATCTCGGACTTCTCAGCCTATAGTCAAGTAGGTAATCTATCTAGTTTGAATCAAATAAATTGGCCCGCCTAGCCACTGCGAATGAATCAATCAAACTGGGCACCATGCCCCTTTTATGTTTTCGTAAAAAGCATTGAGGGCACGCCGTGCCCTCAGGAATATCACTCATCTTTAACTCGGCGCACGTCATGCCACTACTCATAGACTTCGAGTCATTAAATAAAATAATCACATTGGGACATTCCATGCCCATAAGTAAATAAAAAAAGAATTTCACTCGTGATATGGGCATGTCCTACCCTTGGTGTGCGCATCTGTTTTCCACTCAAAATCAGCAAAGACTCGGGGCAAGACGTGCCCCTAGGAAAATTGACTCTATAACATCAACTTCAATAAAAAAAAAGAGCCGAGGCATGGCATGCCCTTTGCAAAAATCATCAAAACTCGGGGTGGACCATGCCTCTTGTGTGTGAATCGACCCCAAAACTTGTCAAGGAGAAAATCAACTATACTCAAGGCATGACATGACCCTTAAAATGTAGCTAGGGAATAAAAACAAGTCAAAAAGGATGGGGCATGGCATGCCCCATTTTTCAAAATCTACAAAGACTCGAATCGTGATGCGATTTTCAAAAGTAGAATGAACACAAATCATCAAAAATTGGGGCATATCATGCCCCTTGTACAAATCAACTCGACACATCAATAATTGACTCCAACTGGGTGTGATATGTCCAAAATATGAAAATCAAAAAGAGCAGGGGCATGGCCTGGTGGATATTTACAAAATCGACTCAACCATCCTCAAGATCAATCATGTAACATCGACTTGAAAAATTAAAAGTCAGTGTAGGTATGGCGTGCCTATAGAGTCCGCGGGTGATCATAGAGTCTACAACTTGAGTGTGGACATGGCATACCTGTCATGTGTCATCTAAAGATTCGGGCGTGCCATGACCCTCTCTGAGAACCCGACCCAAACCTAATTGAGCCTTATCGCCTATTTCTTTCACCCTCTTCCTCGGGTCAATCCCATGTCATTTGTAACGCCTCGATTTTTCATAATTAATTTATGAAATTTATGAAATTTTATTTCCAATTTTACCCTCGAGTTATTTCCGAGTTCTTGGTCAAGAATTTAATTATTTTCTGTGGTTAGATGTCTTTTATCTTGGAGTTGTCCTAATTTGAGGTTCCGTTGCGGATTATTCCGAGTTCGGGGTTGACGAGATGTTTTTGATGTAGTTTTACTGAAACTACGTAGTTTTGAGGAGATAGAAAAAAAAAACGTTGACTAGGGCGGGTTGACCGAGCCTCAGTCCAAAACGACGTCGTTTGGACTGGGGCCGGCTCACACCCTAAAAACCCTATCTCTTTTCCTTCTTTTCTTTCTTTTTTTTTTGTTCTTTTCCCTCTTTTTTTCTCCTTCCGCCGCTGCCCATCTTCCTCTCTCCCGATTCCACAGCCTTTTTTTCTCTCTCTCTCTCTCTCTTCACCCAAGCTGCTTCTCTTTTCCCTTTCACGCCGCCACTGCCGTTTTCTTCCTCTCTTTTCCTTTACAAACACCGCCACCACCTTTGCCTCCCTATCGCCATTGGGAACCTGCAGAGGAGAGGAGTTGTGCGCGGACGGAGTTGTGAGGGAGGAACTGTGGCTGTCTAGGCCTGCGATCTCGTGACGAGGCTTGGGGTTGGATCGAGCCGTCGCATTGCCTTTTTACCCCGGCAAGCTGTTGCTCTCACTCTCTCTCCTTCCTTCCCTCTCTATTTTCTCGATTGGGTTTTAATCAGGTCCTATTTCGTGGTCGGGCATGTGTTCACTCGCGGTGGTGGTCTGCGCGTGTCGGTTGTTGCTGCTGGTGGTCGGGTCCTTGCCGCCGCTGTGCTGGTGGTGGTTCCCAGTGGAGAGAGGACGAACCTAGGAGGAGGTTTGCTGCAGGAATCTGAGACTTTGGGGTGTCGGGTTGCATCTCGGGTAAGCCTTCAGACCTTGTTCTCTTCTCCTTTCCTCTCTCCGAGTTGTGATCGGGGTTGAGATTGATGGTGGCGGGTTGTTATGGTTGTTGATTTTCGAGCAGAGTTCTGTGGCTCGTGTTGTGTTTTGGAGGGTTACAAGGCCTTGCCGTGGGTCTGTTGCTGCGTGGACAAATTTCCTTTTTCTGGTAAGAATTCCAGCAGCCTTTCTCGCTTTTGTCTTCGTTCTTGATGCCCAGTTTCTATAAGTTATTCAGTGTGTGAATGGCGTGTTATGGTTGTTGACAGTTCGTGCTGAACTTTCTCCGGAGAGAGTTGATCGGATTCTGGCAAGTTGGAGTTTTTCTGCGTCTCGGGTTCCTGTTCCGGCGTGAGAGTTGGTTCATCGGCTTTGAGGGTACCTTGTCTAATGTATCTTTAAATTCCGTGCATGGCATGTATTTTAATCTTTGGAATGGGTTATGTACTTAATATATATATAGTAGAAACCGAAAGCAGGGAGTGAGTAGCATGTGGACGGTTGTCCGATACGGGTAGAACCTCTAGGATGGATAACTCGGACTCGAGAAAAAAAAAACTTAAAACGGGAGTAAGACAAAATTTGGGCCTTGGCCAGTGATATTATGTTATGACCCTATATAACAATTGGAACTAATATAAGTGGGCTTTAAGCCCAAGGACATAGATGGCTTTAATTGGTGGGTTTTGTGGATGTGGGCTTTGGGCCAGTGACCATGTGGACTCTAGGTTGGATTATAATTTTGGACTTAGTGGGCTTTGAGCCTGTGCACCATAAACCCGTGACTTGGAGTTATAGTTTTGGTGAGTGGAAGTGGATTAGTCGGGTTAGACCTTAACTCACGGTTGCATTGCACAAGCATGCATAATTTATTTATTGTTGAATATCTTTGTGAGATACGGTGTCTATGTGTATAGGCACGAGACATAATTCAGGAGCAACTGGTACTAGTGGCGGACAGATAGGGCGCCAACATAATTGAGGTGACTATAAGACTTATATGCTTGTATGCGAATACTTGTTGGTATGGTTAGTCAGTGCTACTTGCTAAGTGTATTGCATGTTGTTGACTGTGTTATGCCTGTGTTTATGTGCTATGATGACATGATGATATCATATGAGCTGATATGCCATTTATGATATGTGTGCTGTCTTGCCAATATCATGTATTTATGTGAGCCTTAAGCTCGATTTAGAAACTATCTTTGGTGGCACAGCACCTGTATACACATCATGAAGATCACCTCTTACTTAAGGCATAACTGATAATAAATGATTCTGAATAATATATGTTCTATTGTGGGGCTGTTGACCGGTAGCACTGAGAGGGAGAGAGGGTACCCCTCAGGTCCTGTTATTATAGTGAGTTGTATTCATAGAAATGGCGATGAGGGAATTGATGGGTACGCCTCTCGATTTATATTAGTGAGAGTACCCCTCACAGAGCTGGCGCCTTGGGGATTTGTCGGGTGTACCCCTTGGTTATTTGTTATTATCTATTTCCTTTGGTGAGAGCACCCCTCACAGAGCTGGGGACTTGGAGACTGACGGGTGTGCCCCAAGATTTTGGGTTATAATTCCTTTGAGGAGAGCACCCCTCTTAGAGTTGTCGGCCACTTGTTTGTTAGTGGTTTTCTTTGTCGGAACTTACCCATTCTGGTGTGTTGATATTTATACTGTATATATATAATATTATCTTTGGGCATATGCCCTGGGGAGCTGGCCAGTCGCTACCGCGCCGGACGCACACAGTAGAGGGCCCTTAATAATAATAAGAATGTAATAACCAGATAATTCACTTAACACTTGTATGTGTGGTATTTGACACATGTTGATAGTGTGTGTATACTTGGGCTCGTGGACTTACTCACCCTATGAGCTTGTCTTCGTGTGCCTGTATATTTTTTTATGTTGTACAATGAGTAGGCGACTCATATAAATCACCACCGTGGTTTTACAGATCATTAGTAGCTTGTTGACGGTTGCTCTTAATTACCTCGAGTGTCAGACTCTTTCATTTCAGCAGGTAGCCGTGTTTCCTTCCTGGTGGATCCATAGAGGTGGTGTTGCTAAGGTAATGCATTTTATTTACGCGTGACTTTTTCAAATTTATAATTCTTGATCAATTCACAACACGACACACAAATAACTCACGAGTAAACGCAACGATTGTTAACTGCAAGCGCACAATGTACTATGTAGTGTAGTAGTCTAATCAAGGTCGATCCACGGAACAAGGGAAATAAGTACTACCTAATGTCACAACTTATGATTATCTAGGCAAATCAAATAAAAGATGGTGTAGGGTGATGTCGAAACTTAATAAATAAAAAGAAATAAAATAGCATACTTAATCTAGGGTGACGTTCTATCAATATCTAAAGCAATCTAGGAAATCGAGGTTCACATAATTACTATCTAGGTTTATTATGCATGGATGACGATATCTATGTTGATTTGTGATTATGGGCAGTTGTTTCAAACGTCTTAATCCTCCGCTCTCGCATGTTGAATCAAATATTCAGCAAAGATTACAACCTAGCTCTCGCATAGCCTAGCATCAATACTAAACTCATTAAGCACAAAACAATCAATCAAGCCCTAAGAAACTATCAGCTCTCGCATATTTTAGCATCAATCAATCTATGTTCTTCTAGGTATTATCATATAAATCATGCAGCTCTCGCATGTTGCAGTCAATAAGAATCAATCCAAAGTAGATAATAAATTCGGCACACATAGATTGAACAATCAACACAATCAATTGAATAAACATCAAACCACATATAATAAAACCATAGAAGTAATTGGCTACATCCCTAATCCTAGATTAGAGAATCAGTTCATCACAATAAAAAAGAAAATCATCAAAATCTCACGAGAATTCATCAAGTAAATAATTAAACAGAAAGAGAATCGAATAAAAGAGAGAGTAGTGAAGTCGGGTAGCCGATTTGTGTTGGTGATGATGGCGTCGACTTGTGCTCCTCTGGTGACGATTTCTGCTGCAATTGGACTGGTGATTCTGTGACTTTAAACCTTCAAATTTTGCTGGAAAAATGTTGATTGTTGTGGGGAATAACCTTTGAAATTGGATAAGGAATTCGGCACCACCTAGAGGATCCAAAAGAGTGAAAATCCTAACCCTACTAGTGTGTGTGACCTAATGACTAACCACTTCGGCAGAGCCTTGCCCTCTAACTTCTGCCTCCTAAATATGTCGACCTAGGGGGTCCTTTTATACTGTCTTTAGCTGCTGGAAGTCGGCGGGGCTCTCCTACTTTGAATGGAATTTGCCTGTTTTTTGACCCAAAAATTGCACGCCACTTAACTACTAGAAGACGTCCGAACTGGGCATTGGGCTCTTCTACAAAGTTCTATATAATTCTCTCATATTTCTTTCCATAAAAAGAACTCTTCAATTTGACTTCATTAGCTCAAGCTATGGCCAAAACACTGGGCTGGGTCAGCACAGAACAATCTGCATCCTGGGCTGAATTAAAATAATTACTGCTCCTTGTAGACTCGTTCAAAAATAATGAAATTTAATCCATAGAAAGCCCTAGAAGTCTAGTTTCGTCTCCAACTGGTATCACTTAATTTAGATGCCTATAACTCCCTAAATCATCAAAATAATCGGCTGTGCTCACTGCAGAAAGTTTCCTAAATTGGGTCTGGTTTCAAAACTTGGCTAAAAAGCTTCCATTCTTCAATAAAAACGATAAATTCCGGATAAAAACACTTAATCAGCAAAATTGAAGAACTAATTGACACAATGCATGAAAACACACAATAATATAAAGATTATACACATAATCGACCAAGAAAATGCAGTAAAAGCCATTCAAAACCATCATAAAAATACTAACATTTAGAAGTTATCATAAGGAACGATAGTGCTTCCACTGCAAGAAACCTGGTCATTGGAAGCGTAACTGCCCCATTTACCTTGAGGAGGTGAAGAAGCAGAAGGGAAGTAAGACTTCCGCTTCAGGTATATTTTGTTATAGAAGCTAATATTTCTTTCTCTACATCATGGGTATTAGATACTGGATGTGGATCTCACATTTGTGTAAATGTGCAAGATCTGACAAAGAGTAGAAGGTTAGCAAGAGGTGAAGTGGACCTACGCATGGGGAATGGAGCAAGAGTTGCTGCATTAGCCTTAGGGACTTATCATTTATCTTTACCTAGTGGTTTGATTTTGGAATTGGACAATTGTTATTATGTGCCTACTATAAGTAAGAATTTGATTTCTGTTTCTTGTTTGGACAAGAAGGGTTATTCATTTATAATAAAGAACCACTGTTGTTCTATTTATTTGAATGATATTTATTATGGTGGTGAATATTTGAGCAATGGATTGTATACTTTAGATACTGAAAACCCGATCTATAACATTAACACCAAAAAGGTCAAATTGAATGATTCTAATACCACCTATTGATAGCCTCCTACAAGCACACAGGGTTATTGTAGCACACAAGGTCATCTCATAGGGATCTTTGCTAAGTACTACTTAACTGAGCAATTTATGATTATGTAGAGAATAAAAAAAAGTGATGAGTTTGATGATTGAATTGGAAAACTAAAGCGATTAGCAACGTTTAAAATCACTAAATATCTAGGACTTCGAGAAATTCCTTGCCAACATTTCCATACAATTAAGCTTCACATAAGCAAACAGTGTTCTGTCACCACACAGCTAGCCTACATAAAATCTATGAATTAATTCTGTAAATAAACTCTTTTAAAAGAAACGGTAAATCTAAGCTAAATGGATAACCTATTCTCGTAGCGCCGTAAAATCCCTTCCTAATTTATTTCAACTATCCATTTGCCAGTGATAAAATAAACTAAGAGCATTAAGAAATTTACTTACTTAATCTTCAATAAAAATCAGGCCTCCCTTGAGGTCGATTTTTATAGCCCGGTTAATGTTTTTCTATAGGCAAACGACGCTCTCACTTAACGTTTCCCTATTACGGATTTATGCTAATTGGTGATCAAGCAACTAACATAGTGAAGTTTCATTACCGGATTACAAGAGAATCAATTCAAGAATTAAATGTGCATGGAAACATTAACAAGTTCATCCCCTAATCCTAGACAAAAATTCTAGCAAGACATAGCCTTAAAGAAAATAACAAATACTTAGAAATAGTTCATCTTAATTAATTCAAGAGTAAACTTACAAGAAATTGGAGCCAACCTTGAACTAAAAGAGACAAATCTCGAAGCTAACAAAATTTCAAAAGCTAAAGCCAAATGCTATAATTACAAAGTAAAAGAAAGCACAATTCCTAACCTATTTTTGTGTTTTTGCCGATTTGAGCTGGGTGTAGAAGTGAATGCCTTAGTGCTTGATGTGCCATGCCTTTTATAGTGTGCCAAGAGGATGAGTGAGAGGCTGAAATTGCATGTCAAGCCAAGAATAGATACTTGGTCATGCACCCAATTCGCTGCACAAAAGGTGATGGGTAGGAATTGGTCTTTTGACCAACTTTGTTGCTTTTGCTTGGACTTGAGGGGACCACGTGTAAAGGCTGTCCACATCTTCTACTTCGTGCCAAAAATAAGAAATAGTAGTGCTGAATAAGGGCAGGTGGCGCATAGTGGAGAGAGAGTGCCTCCTTGGACCATTGGATATTCTATGTGCTAAATGTGGAGGATTTACACCTCACTTGACTTCTTCCATTTAATTCAGCTTTGGACCACCAAAATTATGAAGCAACGTCATGAATCCATTTAAGGAGACATAGAGGAAAAATCCGGGCGCCTTCTTCCTACACGCCATGTGTCACTAGTGCTGCATGGGCAGCCCGTGCTAGAACAGGCTGCATGGGCTGCCTGTGCAGGAAATATGTTCCTAATTCCTTTTTAAACTTCTAGTCCCTATTTTTGTACAAAATAACCTAGACACTAGGACAAAAGTATTTAATGAAAAAAAAGGAAAAGGCAAAAAAATAACATGAGTAAATAAAATATTATGTATTTGCAAGTGTAAAAACAATAAAAAGTAGACCGCAAATGAGTGTAAAATGCACACTCATCACCTATCTCTAGCATTGTCGCTTGGGTCATATAAATGAGACTCGTATATCTAAAGTCCATATGGATGGATTCTTAGACTCATTTGATTTTGAATCTTATGAGACATGCGAGTCATGTTTATTGGGCAAGATGACAAAGACTCCTTATATTGGTAATGGTGAAAGGGCTTCAGACTTATTAGGACTTATATCATTCTGATTTATGTGGGCCTATGTCTACACAGGCTAGAGGTGGATTTCAGTACTTCATTATATTTACTGATGACTATAGTAGATATGGCTATGTGTTCCTTATGATGCACAAGTCAAAATCCTTTGAAAGGTTCAAGGATTTAAAAATGAAGTACAGAATCAACTCAGTAAGAGTATTAAAATGCTTCAATCAGGCCGAGGAGGCGAATACATGGGCCGAAAATTTCTTCATCATCTGAAGTAATGTGGTATACTATCACAACTTCCATGATGAGTCAAGTTGACCTTCCATCTTTTTGGGCAACATGCTTTAACGACAACTACTTTTGCACTTTACTGTGTTCCATCTAAATCGGTTGAAAAGACACCATATGAGATGTGGAAAGGAAAACGTCCTAGTTTTTCTTTCATGAAGATTTGGGGTTGTCAGTCTTACGACAAACATCAGACAAACTCGGCCCTAAATCTGATAAGTGCATTTTTGCTGGATATCCTAAAGAAACTAAATGATATTATTTCTATAATCCCATGGATCAAAAGGTTTTTGTTGCTCATACTGCTAATTTTCCAGAAAGAGAATTTAATTCTAGAGGGATCAGTGGGAGAAAAGTAGAACTTGAAGAAGTTTGAGAACAACAAGAGGTTACAGAGGCTGAGATGGAACAAGATTAGGAACCACAAGTTGTAGTGGGTGAAAATCGTGTACCTGTAGCACCTGGACCATGTAGGTCTAATAGGACTCCGCGTGAGCTTGAGAGATATGGATTTCTTTTTACTCATACTGGACATGATGCTCGTGGATCAAGATGAGCCCACTTCCTATCAACAGGCTATTACGGGCCCAGACTCTGAGAAATGGCTTGAAGCCATGAATTCTGAGATGAAATCCATGTATGTAAACAAGGTTTGGACCTTAGTTAATCCACCTGAAAGGGTTAAACCCATTGGGTACAAATGGTCTATAAGATGAAGACTGACATGGATGGTGATGTAGTTACTTTAAAGAGCGATTGGTAGCAAAAGGGTTCAAACAAGTTCATGGTGTTGATTATGATGAAACTTTTTCCCGAGTTGCCATGGTTAAATCCATCCGAATTCTTTTGCCCATAGCTGCATACCATGATTATAAAATCTGGCAAATAGATGTCAAAACTATTTTCCTAAATGCAAATCTCGTAGAGGATGTGCATATGACACAACCTAAAGGTTTTGTCACTCCAGAAAATGCTGGCAAAATATACAAATTGCAGAGATCCATTTATGGATTGAAGTAAGCTTCTCGAAGTTGGAGTCTTTCTTTTGATGTAGTAATCAAACAGTTTAGTTTCATCAAGAATGTTGATAAGCCATGTGTTTAGAAGAAGGTTAGTGGGAGTACTATTATTTTCTTGCTATTATATGTGGATGACATCCTGCTCATTGGAAATGATGTTCCATCAATGTAGTCCGTAAAGACTTGGTTAGGGAAAAAAATCTCAATGAAGGACTTAGGTGAAACTGCCTATGTGTTAGGTATAAAGATCTATAAGGATAGATCTAAAAGGCTTCTTGGCCTAAGTTAGAGTACATATATTGACAAAGTACTTGAAAAGGTTTGGCATGCAAGATTCCAAGAAAAGTTTTTTGCCCATGTCACATGGCATAACTCTCTCAAAAAATCATTTTCCTAATACATCTAAGGAGAGGGAACGAATGAGTAAAAGCCCATATGCATCTCCAATAGGATCTATCAAGCATGCTATGTTGTGCCCATGTCGCATGGCGTAACGCTCTCAAAGAATCATTTTCCTAGTACAACTAAGGAGAGAGAACGAATGAGTAAGATCCCATATGCATCTGCAATAGGATCTATCATGCATGCTATGTTGTGCACTCGACCAGATGTCTAATATGCATTAAGTATCACTAGTAGGTATCAAGCTGATCTCGGTGAGAGTCATTGGATAACTGTAAAGAACATCCTAAAGTACCTGTGAAGGACTGAGAATGCATTCCTCGTTTGGGAACGTTGATGAGCTTGTTGTAAAGGGTTACACAGATGCTAACTTCCAAACTGACAGGGTTGAGTTTGGATAACAGTCAGGATATTTTTTTGCCTTGGAGGTTGTGCTGTGTGCTGGAAAAGTTTAAATCAAGAAACAGTAGCTGATTCTACAACTTAGGATGAGTATCTTGCCTCTGAAGAAACGAAAGAGGTTGTTTTGATTAAGAAGTTCATAACTGAACTTGGAGTAGTTTTGAGCATTTCTAGTCCGATTGAGCTCTATTGTGACAACAATGGAGCAATCGCAGAGGCTCAAGAATTCAAATATCACCAACGATCCAAACATATACTCCGACGCTATCATCTTATTAGAGAGATTGTTGACAAAAGTGATGTGAGGATGTGTAGAGTTTCTTTTGAGAATAATATTGCAGATCCGTTAACTAAGCCACTCACGCAACAGAAGCATGATGGTCATACTAGATCCATTGGTATTTGATACATGGATGATTGGCTTTAGTGCAAGTGGGAGATTGTTAGTTTAATGCCAAAAAACCAATCATTGGATGATTATGTTACTTTTTGAGTCATGAAATTTGATTAAGGTTTTTTCTCGATAAATATGTTTGTTTATTTATTCATATTTGTGAAGATTGCTTGAATATATTTATAACCCAAGAATATTTTATATTCTTAGAAGTCCCTAGTCGATTATTACTATGGATAGGTTGTAATAATAAATTAAGACTAGCGTATGTTGAGAGTCATATGAGATACGAGGTCTACATTCGGGTACAAGTTAGGGAACTTGTGCCCTGGACCAACCCAACTTAAGTAAACCACATGGATCATTAGATGTTATCATTAGTGGTTCTTATAAGTGTTGTCCTTAAACCTGAGATCATCGCGATTCCCAACACATGAGTCACGTGCTTTGACATTACTCTTGGTTACTCGTAGCTGGGTAGACGTTAGAGTTATTGTTGGGCACATGATATATTGTGTAAAGGGATTTGTTTGAAGAAGATGGAATTCGTCTTGCACATGTAATGGGAAATATATATGTTGGGCCCTTGATAGAGTTGAACTGTAAAATGCATGGTCGTGCTCAAATTGATTGATATGGGATATAAATTATATTTATTTTGGACAATTAACTCGAATTCAAGAAACAATAGATTAAACATATGCGAGAATGACATATTCCATGTCTTGTGTTTGGTCTTGATATTATAAGACAAAGGGACAAAGACACAATAATGAGGTTGGATGAATCGGTATTGATCTTGTCACTTGGGTAGCAATGATGTGTTGCTAGATGTCGTCATTGTTTATAATTATAAATGTGATTTTAAAATTACTTCCAATGTGATTAGAGCCTATAGGGTCGCACGCTTAGAAATGTTAATATGAGCTGTGAGTCCAAAAGAGTTTGGATAAGTTATTGTACCTACTTTAGGAATATTAATAATAAGCCCACATTAAACTTCTTATGAAGCCCTAAAATTACAACCCAAATATGGTTAGGGTTAACCCAATACAGCCAGGGTTTTCTGTCGACATATACATATGTACATCGATATATTGTCGTTTTTAGAAATATATTTTTCACATTAGAAACAAAGAAAACCCTAGTTGTTCTCTCGTTCTTAGAAACAACTAGCACTGTGAGACGAGCGATTGAGAGGGCATGAACCAGAGATTGTGAGACGGCTCCTGGTTGTCGACAGTTTGTGTGGATACCTTAGAGAAATCGGATTTACGGCCGGTTTAAAATTGATTCAGCTTAATAGTTGAGTGAAAGATCTCGACCAAAACAGGTACGAAATCACATCTATTTGATTTACCCCGTTTCACATGGACCCTGTGACGGTTCCGGAATTGATTCTGTTGCGTGTTAACTCGCTATTTGTGTACCCGGAACCTAACAATAAACTGGATTCAAACATTATCTAGACAATGGTACATATTGTCTCATGAAACCATCTCGTCTTTCATGTTTGTCATGATAGATGAGGACCATTGTGTATATGTCAAGAGATCAGGAGAACATTTTATGATTTTGTCACTTTACGTCGATGACATACTATTGGCTAGAAATGACAATGATTTCCTAGTATCTTTTTTAAGGCCTATTTGTCCTTCAACTTTGAGATGAAGGACATGGGTGAAGTTTCATACATTCAAGGGGTTAAGATCCTTAGAGATTGGTCCAAAAGATTACTGTCTCTTTTATAAGAGCATTATATAAAAAAAATTTTGGAACGATTTCGTATGAAACATTCAAAGCCTGTGAATACAACCTATTGCCAGGGGCATTAATTTGAGCCGATGGATGTGTCGCTAAACTTGGAAAGAAGAGGAACATATGGCAAATGTGTCGTATGTCAGTGGTGTTGGGAGTCTGATGTATACTGTCTTGTGTACAAGACAAGATATCTGTTATGCAGTTGGAATGGTAAGCAAATACCAATCCAATCACGGGCAAAAACACTAGACAATAGTCAAAAGAATACTCTAGTATTTGAAAGGTAGAATGGATTACATTTTAATTTTTCAAGGAGATGGAACTGATTGAAAGCTTACACTGATGCCAAGTGGGGAGGAGATTTGGACTACATAAAATCTATGTCCAGCTATTTATTCTTACTGAACAACGATGCAATATTATGAAGTAGTAAGAAGCAGTCATGCGTAGCCCTATCGACGTTGGAAACAGAGTTGTAGCTCTATCATCGGGGGTACATGAGGCTATATGGGTAAGGCAAGCCTTGGTCATTTAGGAGTTGTGCATGAGGCTGCGTCTCCTTTGACTATCTAATATGATAGTCAAGCAACTACTGCATACACGAGAGACCCGGAGTGCCATGGGAGGACAAAGCACAATAAAAGTAGATATAATTTTTTAAAGGACATGGTTTCATGTAAAGAAGTGAACATAAAGTACATTCCTACTGGTGATAAGCTGACGGATTCATTCACCAAACCCATCGCTATAGTATCATTTGCTAGGCATATGGAATTGGTCGGGTTGGGTAGGCTTTGGTTACGTTTGTTTTGTTGTAATTTTCCTTGACTTTATGTTCATAATAAATTCTTGAGTTTATTCAGTGCCGGATACTATGTATAATTATTCTGTTACACGAGGACTCATGTCTGTGTACATGAATGTGGGTATGCTAAGTGCATATGGTGGGATGAGAGACTTAGTCTTATGCTCATCAAAAGATATGTCTAACAGATAGGTTAGCTCTCCCACACGAGTAACCGTCTCTATGACTAGGAGTGTCATAGGTGGAAGACAGTTTTAAGTCAAGAATAGGGTGAGTTCTTATTTTGTAAGAGCCTAACTTAAAATAATTTGTTGCCTTGATATTGTTCAAGATGAGGCCAGTCATGATTGATGGAAGATGAAACGGAGTAATGTTTTATCTTGTCTGTTCAATAAGCTAGGTGGGGTTCTGTTTCAAAAACGGTAGAGTGGTGGACCAAAGTTAAACACTAGGTGTAGTTGAACTATTATCTACACAGTATTATTATTGGCTTATACTCCAACAAGGGGTGAAGAAAAATACTGTGACACATGAATTCATACCGTTTGTACTATGTGACCGAATAAGGAGTAGGAAATAAGATCTCAATTCCTTATTCTGTAAGTCTTGAGAAATTATTATTAATTTCCCACAAGCACCTTAGCGAATTTTTACTATGACTTAAAACCTTAAGTTAGTGTTGCTGCCTTGGTTGTACTCAAAACAGTCATGAGAGAAACGAACCTAATGGGGTATGTCGGAAAAGCAACTAAGTTAAAATTTAAAGCTAGTAAAAAGCAAGATTATTGAGTATTGCATTTTCTTTAGCATTTGCAATGCGGCCGCTTATGTTTTTTTTTTTTAAAAAAACATAATTGTGAATACATACAAAAGATTTGAGGTCCATGTGTCTCTCTAAATGCAATTAAATAATTCTAGGAGACTTACATAGTTATTCTACTTGAGCAATTGTATACTCCTAACAGATGTATAATAAAGAGCACTCACTAGTATGCTGGTCACACGACCTATTTACCCGGTATGAAATGTTTTGAAGATACATATGGTTTTATCTACTATGTATGAGTGGGAGAAGTTGTTTAATAGGTCTTGTATTGCACCCATGATAGGCTTAATATTTTAAGTCCAACCTATGACTTGTGTCCATCAGTTTTGGATGAGGTAACAATTGGTTGTGGAGATACTGGTTGCTAAACATCAACATCTTTAATCTTTGTGTAAGACATGTTTTATCTCTTCACTTTAAAAAAATAAAAGAGAGCGTATCTTATCGAGAAAAGGTGGAACACTATATAAGTGAGTCTTTAGTCAGTCCACTTTTACCTTTGTCTTCTCTTCTCTAAAAAAATACTGTTTAGAAAAATAACTTCATACACACTAAAATGGTACTTAGACTGTTAAGTATGTGGTATTTTCCTAATGATCAGACTCTCAGATCAACTGCTGGATTCATCAAGAGGAGAAGGTTCGCTGGGATCTTCAAGCAATAATCAGGAATTGATTTAAAGCTCCATAATGGAGGTTGGTCTTCTCTAATTTCGTTTTTCGCTGTGCAAATGTTAGTTTGTTAAATATATTTGTTTTCCTAACATTTATATATTTTTATAATGGTATAATTTGTAGATAGTTTAGCCTATTTTTTATAACTAAAGAAAAATAAATTTTCAACTCATGAAGAAATATTTAATATTTAGTGAAGAGAAAAAGTTATGACATTGTAATAAAGCCAACAATTACATTATTAGGTAGGAAATACAAAAAAATACCAAGATATGTTAAATTGGCAGTAAAAAAGTGTTAGGAATTGAAAATCCCAATAAAATATACTTTGCGGCAACCATGATAAGTCAAAATTGATTTATTGCCCTAAAAAAAAATATTTCAAAAATACTGAGATGAGATTGAAACTTTCATTTGTTCATCAAATTTTGACATACGCCCTACCATAATGGGCATAAAAATCTGCAGCAAAAACCTATTTCCAATACATTGGTTCCCTCACACTGAAGTCCATAACAAAAATGCTAAGAAATTGTCTAGACATAACTTCTTCTTTTTTTGTTACTATAGGCGGTTCAAGAACCTGCAACAATAATAGTATATAATATGCAAATTATGTAAGTCTCATTTGGGAAAAACAAACTAATAAGAATAATAATTATATTAATATAGATACAATATAATACAGTATACGACCAATGCAAAATAAAAAAAAAAAGCTCTATTAATGTTTAATACATTAGAATGATATAAATAATTACTTGTACTCTCTTCATATGGATTGAAAAGGTTTTGACTTCTTAATCTACTATCCTTACGATTGATTGATTCCTGTCAAAAAGAACACATGTAGTAAATATTATAATAAATCGTCTCTTTGTATGCCAAATTAGCTAAGCGAGAGAGTTGAGGGGGGAGAATACATATAGTAAATATTATAATAGATCATCTCTTTCCATGTCCCAATTGGCTAAGAGAGAGTGTTGCTGGGGTGGGGGGTGGGCGTTAAAATCGTAGATTTGGCATCTCTAATGGTAAATCTATTTTGTATTCGACCTAGACAGTTAGGAACACACATAAGTAAAAAGAGGAAGAGAATGGCACATAAGATTTATAGTGGGTTCCCTACACAGGAGTACATCCACTACTTAAGGAGTTCACCTTCAGATTTCTAAATGTTCAGTAATCTTGGTTTTTCTTACAATCAACCAGTAACTTATAGTACAAGCTTTTACCTAGGCTAAGCTCTAACCTCTCATACTCACAAGACTAATCGAAGCTCTGCTCTTGAGTTTCCCAATAAGATATCTCCTATCCTACCTCACATAGTTGATTTCTTCATAGGTCAACCCAAAAGCCTATCTCTCACAAGTTTTTATAAGGTGCAGCTTGCAAATCTTCTCTTAAATCTAATCCTAACTTTTCTTATCACTAGTCAGTATAAAATACTCATAAGCTTGTCTAATATATAATCCTATGTCAAGTTATCTTGAAGAGTAACTCACTCAAGAGAACTATAAGTAAAGCACAAGGATTTTTGAATACTCTTAAGTTTAAGAGGAGAACGACTGCTAATTTCTTACTTCTTTCTCCATTGGCAACTCTAATTCATGCCAAGGGGGAAAAAAGCCTCCAAGAATAAAAACTATGTATCATTGTCAGGTGCTTCGAGATTTGTCATGGAAGGCGCCAGATCATCATTGTTCGAATCCCTCAGTAGTCACTATCACGTTTTGGCACTAGTGACTCTGCTAAAGTTCCAACAACTTTTGGATTTTTATAAAGAAATATTTTGGATAATATAATACTTTTGGATTTTTATAAGATAATATAAGAAAGATTCAGCAATGTATCAAAGTAAATAAAAACTCAGTAACGTTTTTGATTTGGACACAAATATAACTAAAACTTATAGGAGAAAGTGGAGAAAGTATCATATTTGATTCGTAAAATTTCTTGGAAAGTTGCGCAAAGGCAAGTTATAGGCCTTGTGATTATACCAACCATAATAAAATTAAAATTAATTATAGAAAATATATGAATGATATTAATAGACTAGAAAAATTTATAGGCAAATATATAGTTGAATATAATGAATTGAACAAAAGAATTACCTAAAAATATTTAATATCACATTGCATCTCTGAGTTTAAGAATGATTGTGTTACCTGTGGAGCATCAGGGATATGCTGACCTAATGATTAACAATAAAAAATATTTGATCTAAATTTAAATAGGTAAATAAATAAATTAAGAAAAAATAATAAGATTTGAAAAAATATACTGTAAAGTTTGCTTTTGCCGACTCTTTGTGAGAAGCATTCTTCCTCTTTGGTTCCCTTTTCTATGTTAGTTATGGCAGCATTCTTCTTTTTTTTTGTCCTCTTGGCCATCTAGTTAAAGGATCTAATATTTATTTTTTATGACTTGGAAGCATTAGAACTCACATTATTATCATCTTGTGCCTCATATTCTTTATCCTTATCCTGAGTTGATTCAGCTTGAAACTTGATATACTCAATCTCTACTAGATCAAGAAGCCGATGAGCCATTTCTGTGATGTTTTTGTCACTCGCCGCACTCATAACTGTAAAAGCTCTTCTCTTGAGTCTATTTAGACGAGTTGTTGTAGATGATGATGAGCTATTACATCCGTCGTTGAAATAACTTTGAAATCTAAGTCCTACTTTTGCTTCTTTAGTTCATCTCTTTTTTTTTCATATTGTAGAGGCATAATAGTCAACTTTAGCTCATGTAAAACCTTCAGAGCATGGCGCCATAACAAGCTCATGATCTCAAACATATGGCATGTACAACAAAAAAACGAGTCAATAACATCAAATTGCAGAATACGATTACTTTTCCATTGTGAAAGTAAAACGACTGTCAATAATGCTTTTGTTAGTTATTACTTCAATGAGACTTTGTAAAAACTCATGCTGAAATCTGTTGAATATTGCTCTTGTATATATTGTAAATGCGCTTCAAATTTCTACGCTTCTCTACCAATAACCGTGGTCTGCCCCTGGAAATGAAATCATTCTGTAATTCTGAATATCGCATTTCTCTTGGCTTTTCTTTATAATGTCTTACAAATTTTGAAAGAGTCAGTATTTTGCAAGAAATTTGAGTGAAAACAATATTAACGCTCTCACTTCTTTGAGTTGATCTTATACTTGTAGAAAAATTATTACTGTTGAATGCAGGAGACCACTTTTCCTTTAGCTTGTTAGAAATAGTGTTTTGCTAATGCCTCCTTGTCTCATATAGATTTTGATATTGACAAACCGGACATTGATTCAAAATCACGAAAAATTCGAGGCAAAAAGAAATCACTCCCGAAGCAAAAAGAAATGACTCAAAGAGAAGAAATGTAAAGTGAAGAAGAGCACAAGAATTGAAGCACAAGAAGATTTAGGAACCTAACTGTAAAAGGTTAACAATCAAATTCTTCTAAGATGTTAGCTCAAACATAATCAATTTTTTCTCATGCATAGCATTCTTTTTATCAATCATAAAAATGGTTTTTGAGCACTAAACATCGATGTTGTGTTTCTAAACATCGATGTTCCTGCCTTCTAAAAGGTTTATCAAAAGCGGCAGTAGCTCAAAATATCGATGTTGGCATCCCAAATATCGATGTTCTCCTGACCGATTGCATTTCAAGATGTTTTTGCAGAAACACTGTTCAAACATCGATGTTCACTTTTCAAACATCGATGTTCTACTGTTCAAATATCGATGTTCTACTGTTCAAACATCGATGTTCAAAGTTTAAACATCGATGCTCTACTGTTCATTGTTTTAAATTGTTTTGGCAATGCTCCAAAACATCGATGTTCAAGTTTAAAACATCGATGTTTTAGTGACCGTTGGACCA
Organism: Turnera subulata; assembly: GCA_028386065.3. NCBI lineage: Eukaryota > Viridiplantae > Streptophyta > Magnoliopsida > Malpighiales > Passifloraceae > Turnera > Turnera subulata. The sequence continues at coordinate 554,726 of JAKUCV010006750.1, read as the reverse complement.
AAACATCGATGTTTAAGTTTAGAACATCGATGTTTTAGTGACCGTTGGCCCAATAATTCATATTTACTGGCCAAACATCGATGTTCTAGTGCTAAACATCGATGTTGTGCCGTTTTAAGCAGAAACCTTTGGCATCTTTCTATGTTGTTTTGTCTAAAGGTGTTTTGGAATGATTCCCCAACGGTCATATATGTTTTTAGACATATAAATAGAGCATTTACTCCTCTGTTTATTAACAATCAACTCTCCATACATTTATCATTCATTGATACACATTCATTCAAGTTTTTATGAGCTAATATCCTTAAGATTTGAGAGAGTTGCCTTATAATGCTTATCTTGTTACTCAATATCCACTCTTTGAGAGAGTTTCTATTTTGAGTGTTGTGAGTGTTGTTATACACTTGAAGGGAGGTTTGTTCCCTTGTTGTGATTCATAGGAAGAGGGTTTTCTTTCTGTGTGAGAAGTCTTGAAGTGAGGTATCTTCAAGCAGGAGTGTTGAGGTTCATGTGACTTGAACTCTCAGTTTGTAAACAGTTTGTTAAGCACCCGAAAGCTTAACGTAGATAGTGAAATCTTCGAGAGAGTCTCTCGGAGGACTGGATTAGCCACACAAGTTGTGTGTGTGAACCAATATAAAATTCGGTGTGCCCTTCATTCTTTCAATTCCGCAATTATTTCCTGCAAGTTTTTGATTTTGTCCATAAAACGCTATTCACCCCCCTCTAGCGTAGGGCACCTATTCTAACAATTGGTAGCGGAGCCTAACTCTCTGAAAGACTTAACCATTTGAGAGAAACTTTCCATGGCTTTTTCAAGTAATTTGTATGCAGGAATCGGTCAAGGACAATCCATTACCCGTCCACCTTTCTTCGATGGCGCCAACTACACATATTGGAAGGAGAGGATGAGGATCTTCATCCAAGCCAACAACTTTGCTCTTTGGCTAATAATAAAGAACGGAGATCAAATCCCAACAAACAAAGTTAGTGAAGCCATCGTGACAGAGATGGAGGTGGAGTACAATACTGAAGACATCAAGAAAGTTGAAAACAACTCCATGGCAATCAACATGCTCTATTGTGCAGTCAACCTCGATGATTACCAAATGATCTCATGTTGCACTACCGCCAAGGAGATGTGGGACATGCTGGAAGTTACCTATGAAGAGATCAACAGCGAGGATGAAGAAACGGCCAAGCTATGTCTCATGGCACGAGAGGAAGAGCCGGCAGAGGTAAGTACTTCTCACTTAAGCGAAGATTATACTTTTGAAGAATTGCAAGACGCATTTAATGAGCTTTATGGTAAATACATTTCGGCTTCTAGAACTAATAAGGGCTTAAAGAAACAACTTGCAACTCTAGAAAATGATATGGAGAAAGTGTCAAGAGAAAATGAAAAGCTTAGAGAAGAGAATAATTTTTACGGAAAGAGGAGTGCTAATAAACCGGAAAGTCCAATTAAGGAATGTGCATCACGTAAATCACTAAAGGAACAAGTTGGAGAACTTGAAACAAAAACTAGGGAGTGTTCATCATGTGAGACATTAAAAGAACAAGTTAATGAACTTGAAACAACACTAAAGAAATTTAACACCCCTCAAAAGAACTTGAATTCTCTCTTAGGTAATTTGCAATCAACTAAACATGGAGTAGGTTTTAAGAATGAACCTAGGAAGAAGAAAGTTGAAACAAAACCTAGGAAACCTATGTTTCAACCTAATGAAAACAAGGTTAGTAAAATGCACAAACATAGGCAATATAGTAACTATTATCAACCTAGAAGGATGCACAATCCAAATGTTATTTGTCATTATTGCAATAGAATAGGACATATTGTTCCCGTTTGCTTCACAATGCATAGGCATTGGGCACAAGAAGATGTTTATTACTGGCATGCCTCTAACACTCAAGGACCCAAAAAGATTTGGGTACCAAAAACCCATTGATTTGTTTTGTAGGTATGCTTGAAGGCATCAAGTGTACTTTGGTACCTTGATAGCGGATGCTCCAAGTACATGATGAAAGAAGCATCCAAGTTCTTGATTGATTCTTGTAGAAATGGAAGGATAAGTGGTAATGCTGAAAATAATCATCCTTTTGTTGAAATCATTCTATTCTTTCCAGTATACTTTTAATAGTGCTCTTAATGCTTATTTAATTAATTGATGCACAATACATATCATTCTTGGGTAGTGGTAGAAGAATCTTGAGCATCCTATTTCGCCTTGGTTGAAAAAGAGCTTAGAAGTAAATTAATTTTGCACGAAGTAAATTTTTTTCGGTAGCAAGTTTATTTCCAAATGTTACAATCCAAGAGCACAAGATGGTTTCTTTTTCGCATCAAGCATAATAGAACAAGTCAAGGAACATTTTCTATCATTAAACATTCATAAAGAAATAATACACATGCTTAAACATAAATATTTTATTATTTTTATTTGTTTTAACGATTGGGTACAACAGTGACTGAGAAACTATTAGGGACATTAGCAATATTGACCCTAATAGTGTCATTTCAAGAGAACCACATTCTGCCCGAATTGTTCTGACCACGAAGTTCAAACCGATTTGCTGGAGGAAAATGAAGCGGGATGACACCGTGATTATCTCCTGGCTGCCACAAGGTATCTGTGAGCAGAACCATGTTGGGCTTTTACTGGTTCTTCAGATCTCTTAAAGTTCATGTGAAATCTTGGGAGCGCCTAGTGATTCCTCTGCAGTTCCAAGCCAGAAGGTGAGCTTTTGGCCAAGTGGGTGGTAAGCCAGTTGTCCGCGGAACGCTCTGAGCAGTCATTGAAAATTGGTAATAGCTGCCCTCATTCAGAGTCTGGCAAGAAGGCTGCAGCTTGAACTCCTGAAGCCTGTCAGAGAAGAAGAACATGATGGAATTGGCCGAGCCGTAGAAGGAAGCTGGCAGGGCACTTTGATGCTCCAGGAAGATTGTCTCCTCCGTGGGTGTGACAAAGAACCGGGACGAGTAGAGCTTGTCAACGAAGACCAAACGAGGCATCCTCCCAAGCTCGTTTGGCAGCTCCTCTTGTTGCTCATTTATCAGGCTATAGGCTAATCGATTCCTTCTTCCTAAGGAGGCTCCCTCAACAAAGAAGACAGATGATGGAGCACCATTTTTTTAATATGGTTTGAGTATCTCTCTCTCTCTGAGATCGTATTTTCTTTAAATGTTTTTGATTATTTACTAACCATTGCTTTGCCTTTTATAGAAATACGATTACCTATTTTTCAAAATCTAGACCCTACCTATTTTTCGATAAACGGTAAAGCAAACCTCTCTCTTCACAAAACTACAAATTGTATACGCTTCTCAAGGCTCCTTTTTTTTGAAAATCTTTACCACTGTCAACATTATTACTCTTGTCATGTTGCATGTTTTCGGGCAACAAACACTTGTGTTTTCTAGCTCACTTCTCACATGCATTACTTTTTCACTCTGGCTATCTTGGCTCTTGAATAAAGGGATACGAATCCCAAAATTCTCTTTTTTGCTCATGTGGGGTTTATGAACAAGTGGTTGCTAATTATTGTCATTAATTCGCCGTGCATTATGACGTCATTTTTCGGCTTACGCAAATAATGAACATCGTTTTATTAAGGAATATTTGATTTCTATTATTGCTAGAAATTCGTGATTTCACCACTTATATTCTTTTTGGTTACTAATAACAGGCTTGATTTTATTAGATCTTATACCATTCCTAACATTTTTGTTTAAAAACAAGCTTGATTAAGAAAAAGGAACTACTTGTTTATTCATTCATAAAATATTACAATAGAAGCAGTCTATGAAGTCATTTGCTTCTCCAGTTCCTTTACATGTTTGCGGACATTCTCAACCTGGGAGGAAAGTCCCATACAGGCTATTTCGATTTGCATCACAGCAGAGCTGATCTTCTTCAGGGCTAAGTTCAGATGCCCCAGGGTCTGCAGTGGTATGCTACTGAGTGCTACCCCTTTGCCCTTCGCATCACCAGTTTCCTTGGTGACCAGCTTCTTTTGACGCTTGCGAGATATGGCTGAGTCTTCCATCTGACCAGGGATGCTCTTCCGCTTGCGAGGTTTCTTCAGCTTTTCCTCAACATCGGAACCACCAAAGAGAGGTGCACCAAAAGTATAACTTAACTCTTCCGAACCAGAGGTAGTTCTAGTCCTTAGTGGTGAGCCCATGGCCTGTGAAATGCTTTGCCAAGCATGAGGATGGTATTTATAAGTAGAAAGTGATTACGGTAAGGACATATACGAGATTTCGTGTTGAAGAAAGTGGAATACTCGAGAAAATTGCTGACGCAAGCCGTGACGAGACTATCAAAATCCGTAAAGAAATTGTCACTCTTCGGAAATTCGAAATGAACTAAAAATCCCTGACTCTACATTGATCTAATTTGAGTATTTTTATTGTCTTACCTTTACTGACATGAGCGTCCGAGTATTTTCTAAGTCTTTTTTTGCAGGTAGCCCTCATTTAGACAAAAAGATAGGGGGAATAAGACTTGCCAAGTTAGCTAACATCGATGTTCAGAAACCAAACATCGATGTTTGATGAAGTTCAGCCTGCGCCAACTCGGACCAGAGGCTGAAAACATCGATGCTTAGAGCCAAACATCGATGTTCAGTGTAGTGCATGCTCAAAACTTTGACAGAATGCATGCAACATTGATGTTCCGTATCAAAACATTGATGTTCAGGGAGTATCGACTCTTTTGCTATCTTTTGACTATGTCTCTTCAATTTAATCTTCAGTTTGCAATTGTTATTCTTTTTGCTAATGCCAAAAGGGGGAAGATTAAATAAGAGTATATGTATATGCATCAAGTTCGGCGGAATCACGTTTTGACAAATGTAGGGGAATTAACCTCATTTTGAATCCATACACTTGACGTATACTCTTCTTGGTTTGTCATTATCAAAAAGGGGGAGATTGTTAGAAATAGTGTTTTGCTAATGCCTCCTTGTCTCATACAGATTTTGATATTGACAAACCAGACATTGATTCAAAATGACGACAAATCCGAGGCAAAAAGAAATCACTCCCGAAGCAAAAAGAAATGACTCAAAGAGAAGAAATGTAAAGTGAAGAAGAGCACAAGAATTGAAGCACAAGAAGATTTAGGAACCAAATTGTAAAAGGTTAACACTCAAATTCTTCTAAGATGTTAGCTCAAACATAATCAATTTTTTCTCATGCATAGCATTCTTTTTATCAATCATAAAAATAGTTTTTGAGCACTAAACATCGATGTTGTGTTTCTAAACATCGATGTTCCTTCCTTCTAAAAGGTTTTTCAAAAGCGGCAGTTGCTCAAAACATCAATGTTGGCAACCCAAACATCGATGTTCCCCTGACCGATTGCATTTCAAGATGTTTTTGCAGAAACACTGTTCAAACATCGATGTTCACTTTCCAAACATCGATGTTCTACTGTTCAAACATCGATGTTCACTTTTCAAACATCGATGTTCTACTATTCAAACATCGATGTTCAAAGTTTAAACATCGATGCTCTACTGTTCATTGTTTTAAATTGTTTTGGCAGTGCTCCAAAACATCGATGTTCAAGTTTAAAACATTGATGTTTTAGTGTCCGTTGGACCAAAACATCGATATTTAAGTTTAGAACATCGATGTTTTAGTGACCGTTGTGTTAGTAATATGCCCAAAAGCCAATCATTGGATGATCGTATATAGTCGTGTATATACATTAAGGTTAGTCCAATAAATATGATTACGAGATAATCGCTTGCACATATTTGTAACCCTAGAGTATATATTTGATATATTCTTAAATGTCCCTAGTCGATTATTATTATGGATGGGTTATAAAAATAAATTAAGACTAGCGTATGTTGAGAATTTATATGTGATATGAATTCTACATACGGGTACAAGTTGGAGAACTTGTGGACTGGACCGACCCACATAAGAATGCTACATGGAGCGTTATATGTTTGTCTATAGCGATTCTTATATGTATTGTCCTTAGACCTGAGATCGTCAAGGTTCCCAACATGTGAGTCATATACTTTGATATAGTCATTCGTAACTGGGTGGACTTAAGGGTAATCATTGGGTATATGATAAGTGTGTAGTGGGTTTTGTATGATCCAGAGGGGATTCGTCCAACCCATATATCGGGTATATTATCGGATGGTTTCTTGATAGAATTGAACTGTAAATGCACGGCCGTGCTTGGATTATGATATGGTGATATCATTGGTATCCGTTTTACACAGTTAACTCGAGGATTAAGAAACCGAGATTAAACATATACGAGATTGACATATTCCATGTCTCGGTTTAATCTTGATAATGGGACGATGACATGTTTCGAGGCATTTAGAATCAGTACTGATCTTGTCGTTCGGATAGCAATGATGTATTGCTAGACGCCGCTCTTTGCTTATAATTGTAAAATGAGATTTTACAATTATTGCCGAATGTTACAAGTGCCTACAGGGTCACACACATAGAACCGTTGATTCGAGCAGGTGGTTGAACTGTGGTTGGACCATGGTTCGACCGGGTATGGTTGGACCGTAGTTGGACCATGGTTGAACCATGGTCATTTTGGATCAATAATTATCTGAATTACTGATCAGACATGGTGATGTGGTGCGTTGTAATCTGATTATGCTAGTGGGAGACATTAGTGATGAGGGTCATCACCTTTGGTCCACTATGTTGACCATTTTGCTATTAACCTAATAGCATTATGTGTGAGTGGGTTGAGTGCCTTAGTGATCAGATCATTTTGCTCCTCTCTCTAATATTCATTCATTTTTCAGAGCATCCTTGAGAGTGTCTTGAGTGCTTCTAAGTTTGAGAGTAAAACACACACATACCCTTCTTCGAGAAAGAAGAGAGACACCACACAAAGCTCCCGAAAATCTTGTTGCTAGCACACCAGTTCGGGAGAGCTCGAAGTTGGAGATCGTGTGACGATTCCGGCTTGATCACGGTTCGTGTGGATACCGTAGAGGGGCGGGATACCTTGTCTTGCTCTTGCTGATTCCGACACTTCAGTTAGGTGGAAGATCCTAACCGTGTAAGGTACGGAAAATTAATATTCGGTTTATATATTTCACATGTGTTCCTGTGTTGTTTCCGGAAATTCCGTTGCATGTTTATCTTGTATATGAGTGTCATATAGCATACCGGAAACTTACAGTGGTAGCGGAGCTACTTGTAAAGCTCTAAACTGAATTCATGTTCATATGTTACATGTGATGTAGCTTGAACTTGTTTAGGTATATGTGATATGCTGGAATTCTTTTTAGTATATGAGATATGCTTGCATACGTGTGATATGCTGAATTTGTTTTGGTATATGTGATTTGCCATGCAAATATATGCATATGTTTGATATGTTTTTAGTATATATACATGATATGTTCTATGTGATAAAGCATGATCATGTTATATTGTATTCAATTGTGTATATGTGATATATATGTTGTTGAGGTTGATTTGTTAAAAATGTTTTCACAACAATAACTTGATTGATATGTGATATCAATCAAGATGTTATTGGTAGAAAGTCGAATGAGTTCGACAAGGGTGCTTGGAAGGTATGTGATACCTACAACATCGATGTTTAAGCTTCAACATCGATGTTCTCTTAGGTCGATTGTCGGCCGAGAGGTCAAAACATCGATGTTTAAGTGTTAACATCGATGTTCTATGCACTCGGAAACCTCCAACATTGATGTTTGATGGTCAACATCGATGTTCTGAGGGCTCGACAACCTCCAACATCGATGTTTGATTGTCAACATCGATGTTTGGAGGGTTCGGCAACCTTCAACATCGATGTTGGCTTGTCAACATCGATGTTTTGCAGATTCGCAAACTCCAAACATCGATGTTGAAGGGTTCAACATCAATGTTGTAGAACCTAGTAACTTCAACTGCGAATTAAGGGTATAAGGAGGCCGAATTGGTGTCTGGACTGAACAGCAAAGTTGTATCCCTACTTCTTAGCTTTCCAGGGACACCAAGTTTGCACAAATCCGAGCTCTACAGCTCTGGATATGGCCGAAATACTAAGCGCTGCCAAGTAGTTGGGAGAATCAGATTCTCAAAACATCGATGTTCAAGTTAGACATCGATGTTCACATGTATTTTTGGTTTCCAAACTTACATAACATCAATATATGATTTGTTGATTAGATGCATGTGATGTATGAACATATGTTGATGAAATATTAAGTTCTTAGTTGCCTTCTATGATAAGCACTCATCATTGCTTAGATCAACACTAGGTAGGTTTTGCCAAAGCAAGGTGCCTATGTTTATCCTAGTAAGGTGCGAGTGGATAATTGTAATATCTCGACTGCTTATTGTGGGTTTGGACTTAACTAAGTCATCTTAATAGGATTAAGGACTTAGAGGCAAGGGTTGAGTAATGTCTATGAGATAGATATGGACAAAGTGTTGTTCACTCAACTATCCAAGAGTTACATGAGATGTAATTGACAATAGTTGTCTACCTAAATAGCTATGATGTAAGTGATCAGCCAAAGCTGACTTATATTGTGGTGAAATATGGATCTTGGCCTACTTATGATTATTTTGATTCATAGTAGGAGTATCATTTAATAGAATTCCTTGTTAAATGATTTTGTATACATGACTATTATTTGTGTGAGTTGATCATTGTTGTAGAGTTACCATGGCACAAAACACTAGCACATTATCATTGCGATCGGTCCTTGAGAAGGACAAGATGAATAGGAATAGTTTCCTAGAGTGGCATCACATTTTGAGGATAGTCCTCAAACAAGAAAAGAAATTGTATGTCCTTGAATGGCCTGTTCCTAATGAACCGGCGCCTAATGCTCTTAGGGCAGAATGAGATGCTTATAAGAAGCATGTTGATGATGCATTGGATGATTGCATGCCTTATGCTAATTACCATGGACTCTGAGCTTCAGAAGCAACATGAGAACATGGGGGCGTTCGATATGATCGAACACCTGAAAATGCTCTGTGTAGAGCAAGCAAGGCATGAGAGGTACGAGACCTCTAAGGCATTGTTCCAATGCAAGATGGCTGAGTCATCACCCGTGAGACCTCATGTGCTCAAGATGATTAGATACATTGAGAGCCTTGAGGGTCTTGGTTTCCTTGGCAAAGGAAAGGGTAAAGCAAAGTTTGACAAGAAGAAGAAATGTACCAAATGGTTTGGTGCATGTACATCTTCTTGTTCTCATGTGCTGAATCCCATGGGTGGTGTTGCAAAGGTAGGAAATTGTTTCCGTTGCAACAAACCAGGCCATTAGAAGCGCAACTGCCCTGTTTACCTTGAAAAGGTAAAGAAGCAGAAGGGAAGTGAGACTTCCGCTTCAGGTATTTTGTTATAGAGGCTAATATCTCTACCTCTGCATCATGGGTACTAGATACCGGATGTGGTTCTCACATTTGTGGAAATGTGAAGGAACTGAGAAAGAGTAGGAGATTGGCTAAGGGTGAGATAGACCTACGCTTCGGAATTGGAGCAAGAGTTGCTACATTAGTCGTAGGGACTCTCTATCTATCCTTACCTAGTGTTTTGGTTTCAGAACTAGACAATTGTTATTATGTACCTACCATAAGCAGGAATTTGATTTCTGTGTCTTGTATGGACAAGAAAGGTTTTTCATTGATAATAAAGAACAATTGTTGTTCTATTTATTTCAATGAAAAATTATTATGGTGGTGCATTTTAAACGATGGTTTGTATGTTCTAAACCAAGAAACGCCTGTCTATAACGTTAATACGAAGAAGGTTAGAATGAATGATTCTAGTGAAACCTATCTTTGGCATAGTCGTTTGGGCCATATAAACGAGACTCGTATTTCTAAACTCCATAAGGATGGAATTTTAAGACTCATTTGATTTTGAATCGTTTGAGACATGTGAGTCATGTTTATTAGGCAAAATGACGAAGGCTCCTTTTATCGGTAAAGGTGAAAGGGCTTCGGACTTGTTAGGCCTTATACATGCTGATGTATGAGAACCTATGTCGAAACAAGCTAGAGGTGGATTTCGATACTTCATTTCATTTACTGATGATTTCAGTACATATGGCTATGTGTACCTTATGAGACACAAGTTAGAATCCTTTGAAAAGTTCAAAGAATTCAAGAATGAAGTACAGAGTCAACTCGGAAAGGTATTAAAATGCTTCGATCTGATCGAGGAGGTGAATACTTAGACCGAGAGTTTCTTGATCATCTAAAGGGTTGTGGTATAGTATCACAACTTACTCCACCGGATACGCCTCAATGGAATGGTGTATCCGAAAGGAGGAATAGAACCTTGTTAGACATGGTTCGTTCGATGATGATTCAAGTTGACCTTCCTTCTTCATTTTGGGGGCATGCATTATTGAGTGCTGCATTTACACTTAACCGTGTTCCATCTAATTCGGTTGAAAAGACACCATATGAGATATGGACTGGGAAGCGTCCCAATTTGTCTTTTATTAGGATTTAGGGTTGTGAGGCTTACGTGAGACGTGAAGCATCAGATAAACTCGGCCCTAAATCCGACAAGTGCCTTTTGTACGATACATTAAAGAGTATTGTTTCTATAATCCCACAGAGCCCAAAGTGTTTGTGGCTCGGACTGCTATTTTTCTAGAAAAATAGTTCATTTCTAGAAGAATCAGTGGGAGGAAATAGAACTCGAAGAAGTTCGAGATATAGAGGCTGAGATGGAACAAGGACAGGATCCGCAAGTTGTTGTGGATGAGAATCCTGTACCTGTAACACATGGACCGCGTAGGTCGGATAGGATTCGGTATGAGCCTGAGAGATATGGTTTTCTCATAACTCATACTGGAGATGTGATGCTCATAGGTAAGGATGAGCCCACTTCCTATCAGCTGGCCATTACGGGTCTGGACTCCAAGAAGTGGCTTGAAGCCATGAATTCGGAAATGGAATCCACGTTACTTTTTGTTCCATACCTGGAACCAACTAGGTGGACTTTCCCATTTTGGATATCCCACGTTTACCCAGAAACACTTTCTGGCTGTACCTACCATTACACTAATGGAAATTTCCCGTTAACCAACGCTTTCCAAAGTTCGATCAAGTACCATAACTGATACTACTTTGAAAGAGTGGTCAGCGGTACCAATTTAGGTTTCGGATTCTATTGGCTATAGCTGCATACCACGATTATATGAGAGATGGCAAATGGACATCAAAAATCATTTTCCTTAAATAGAAATCTTTTAGAGGATGTGTATACGACACAGCCTGAAGGTTTTGTCGATCCAAAGAATGCCAATATGGTATGCAAGTTGCAAAGGTCCATTTATGGACTTAAGCAAGCTTCAAGGAGTTGGAATCTTCGTTTTAATGAAGTAATCAAAGAGTTTGGTTTCATTAAAAGTGAAGATGGCTCATGTGTTTACAAGAAGGTTAGTGGGAGCACTATTGTTTTCTTGTTACTTTATGTTGACGACATCCTACTCATTGGGAATGATATTCCAACACTACAGTCTGTAAAGACTTGGTTAGGAAGAATTTCTCAATGAAGGACTTAGGAGGAGCTGCCTAAGTGTTAGATATAAAGATCTATAGAGATAGATCCAAAAGGCTTCGCGGGCTAAGTTAGAGTACATATGTTGACAAGGTGCTAAAAAGTTTAGCATGCAAGATTCCAAGAAGGGTTTCTTGCCCATGTCACATGGCATATCTCTCTCAAAGAATTAATGTCCTAGTACGACTAAGGAGAGAGAGCGGATGAGTAAGATCCCTTATGCTTCTGCAATAGGATCTGTCAGGTATGCCATGCTATGTACTAGACCGGTTGTCGCTTATGCTTTGAGTGTCACAAGCAGATGCCAATCTGATCCCAGTGAAAGTCACTGGACAGCAGTTAAGAATATCCTTAAGTACATGAGAAGCACTGAGGATGCATTCCCGGTTTACGGAAGAGTTGATGGGCTTGTTGTAAAGTGTTACAAGGATGCTAGCTTCCAAACTGAAAGGGATGTTTTTAGATCGCAATCAGGTAATGTGTTTTTGTCTTGGAGGTGGCGCTGTTTGCTGGAAGAGTTCCAAGCAAGAAATAGTTGTCGACCCTACGACTGAGGCTATACAAAGTTCTACTGAGAACTATGTATCACATCTTGTGACTGAGCCTCTCACACAGCGGAAGCATGATGGTCATGCTACATCCATTTGTATTAGATACATGGATGATTGGCTTTAGTGCAAGTGGGAGATTGTTAGTAATAAGCCCAAAAGCTAATCAATGGATGATCATATATAGTCGTGTATATACATTAAGGTTATTCCAATAAATATGATTATGAGATAATCGCTTGCACATATTTATAACCCTAGAGTATATATTTGATATATTCTTAAATGTCCCTAGTCTATTATTATTATGGACGGGTTATAATAATAAATTAAGACTAGCGTATGTTGAGAATTTATATGTGATATGAATTCTACATACGGGTACAAGTTGGAGAACTTGTGGACTGGACCGACCCACATAAGAATGCTACATGGAGCGTTATAAGTTTGTCGATAGCGATTCTTATATGTATTGTCCTTAGACCTGAGATCGTCAAGGTTCCCAACATGTGAGTCATATACTTTGATATTCTTCCTAGTCATTCGTAACTAGGTGGACTTAAGGGTAATCATTGGGTATATGATAAGTGTGTAGTGGGTTTTGTATGATCCAGAGGGGATTCGTCCAACCCATATAACTGGTATATTATCGGATGGTTTCTTATAGAGTTGAACTGTAAATGCACGGTCGTGCTCGGATTATGATATGGTGATATCATTGGTATCCGTTTTACACAGTTAACTCGAGGATCAAGAAACCGAGATTAAACATACACGAAATTGACATATTCCACGTCTAGGTTTATTCTTGATAATCGGACGAAGGGACGATGACATGTTTCGAGGCATTTAGAATTAGTACTGATCTTGTCGTTCGGGTTGCAATGATGTGTTGCTAGACGCCGCTGTTTGCTTATAATTGTAAAATGAGATTTTACAATTATTGCCGAATGTTTTAAGTGCCTACAGGGTCACACACATAGAACCGCTGATTCGAGCAGGTGGTTGAACCGTGGCTGGACCATGGTTGGACCGGGTGTGGTTGGATCGTGGTTGGACCGTGGTTGGACCATGGTTGAACCAGGGTCGTTCTGGATCAATAATTATCTGAATTATTGATCAGACATGGTGATGTGGTGCGTTGTATTCTGATTATGTTAGTGGGAGACATTAGTGATGAGGGTCATCACCTTTGGTCCACTATGTTGGCCATTTTGCTATTAACCTAATGGCATTATGTGTGAGTGGGTTGAGTGCCTTAGTGATCAGATAATTTTGCTCCTCTCTCTAATATTCATTCAGTTTTCAGAGCATCCTTGAGAGTGTCGTGAGTGCTTCTGAGTTTGAGAGTAAAACACACACATACCCTTCTTTGAGAAAGAAGAGAGACACCACACAAAGCTCCCGAAAATTCTGTTGCTAGCACACCAGTTCGGGAGAGCTCGAAGTTGGAGATCGTGTGACGATTCCGGCGTGATCACGGTTCGTGTGGATACCGTAGAGGGGCGGGATACCTTGTCTTGCTCTTGCTGATTCCGGCACTTCAGTTAGGTGGAAGATCCTAACTATGTAAGGTACGGAAAATTGTTTTTCAGTTTATATACTTCACATGTGTTCCTGTGTAGTTTCTGGAAATTCCGCTGCATGTTTATCTTGTACATGAGTGTCATATAGCATATCGGAAACTTACACGTTGGCCTAATAATTCATATTTACTGGCCAAACATTGATGTTCTAGTGCTAAACATCGATGTTGTGCCGTTTTAAGCAGAAACCTTTTGCATCTTTCTATGTTGTTTTGTCTAAAGGTGTTTTGGAATGATTCCCTAACGGTCATATAAGTTTTTAGACATATAAATAGAGCATTTACTCCTCTGTTTATTAACAATCGACTCTCCATACATTTATCATTCATTGATACACATTCATTCAAGTTTTTATGAGCTAATATCCTTGAGATTTGAGAGAGTTGCGTTATCGTGCTTATCTTGTTACTCAATATCCACTCTTTGAGAGAGTTTCTATTTTGAGTGTTGTGAGTTTTGTTATACACTTGAAGGGAGGTTTGTTCCCTTGTTGTGATTCATAGGAAGAGGGTTTTCTTTCTGTGTGAGAAGTCTCAAGGTGAGGTATCTTCAAGCAGGAGTATTGAGGTTCATGTGACTTGAACTCTCAGGTTGTAAACAGTTTGTTAAGCACCCGAAAGCTTAACGTAGATAGTGAAATCTTCGAGAGAGTCTCTCGGAGGACTGGATTAGCCACACAAGTTGTGTGTGTGAACCAGTATAAAATTCGGTGTGTCCTTCATTCTTTCAATTCCGCAATTATTTCCTGCAAGTTTTTTATTTTGTCCATAAAACGCTATTCATCCCCCTCTAGCGTAGGGCACCTATTCTAACATAGCTGATGCAACCTATGCCACCAACTGTTATCCAACAATTTAAATTCGTCAATTATCTGATGCCATGCCGATTCAAATTGAGCTACACAATTTGTCTTTCATAATAATTTGTGGAAGTACTTATGCCGAAAATCCTTATTTAACAACAAATGAGGAATGTTTATGATGAAATTTTTCTCAATTTGCCACTCAGATAAGCGATGACAGATAGTAGGAAAATTCTTGGCTATAACATTTCCTATTGAAAAAGTGATGGTTTTTTGTGTGATACTATCCATTGCCTCCAAAAAGATTTGAAATAGCCAAATAAAAGACGACTCAGTTTTATCACATAAGAAAACACATCCAAAAAACACATTGTTCCAATAATTATTTACTCCAACAAATGGTGCAACACCATATTTTATTTTTTGCATGATAAGTAGTATTAAAGATTAACACATAGTCAAAAATATTATAATGTAACCTCAACGTACCGTCTCGCCAGAAAAGATTCATCAAAATCTACCTTCTTTATCAGAACTAATGGCATAAAAAAGTTGGAATCTTGTGCTTGCATGGTCTTAAGGTGGTTCAAAACAGATTGAGCATCCCCTCCACCAATTAAACTTCTTCTGTGTTCTTGAATAAAATTATTGAGAAGCCCTTTCAGAAAAACCAACATTTTGTATTCCTCCACTCCCATTAGGTATAAATTTGTAGGCTCTTTTGGCTTTTATACCAGGATTTATCATGGAACTAAGAATACTTTTATTGGCTTGTAAGCTTTTTAGCGGAAGATAGAAAATGCTTATGGCCATCTAGTACCGTTGGATGAGTATGTTCACCGCAAAATAAACTTACTTTATAATTCCTATTCCTCATTTTAAAAGTAATTCTAGTTTTATAGCAACATCTGTGTCCGAACCGTTCCTTTCATATTTCCTCGTGAGGTGGACGAGAACAAGAATGTCCTTCACATGAATAAACTAATCCTAGCTTTATAGCCACATCTGTGTCCGAACCGTATGCTTTATATTTCCTCATGAGGTGTACGAGAACAAAAATTTCCTTCACATGAATAAACCAATCCTCTTCGGGTTAATTCACCATTCTTCTGATAATGAATTTTTCCCTTTCTCACTCCAAAGCCTGTTATAATAGCATATGCATTTTAAGTATTGTATGTTTGATTTTTAGAATTAGAAAACATTCCAACTGTAAAACTAAAATCATTAGAAATGTAATGCATCATAGGCACTGATTCATCACAGCAACGTTGATCTACATATTTTAAATTAAATAAATATAAGTTAGACTTTTTAACTTTCTATATACGTTGATCCAAAATGACATGACTTCAACTAAAAACATTTTAAAAAAGGCCAAAAAAAACTAACCTTTTTGACTCGAGCGCTTCTTTTTCATTACGTGAATTTGTAACCTGTACCATGAAAAACAAAAATATGAAGTGCGTCGTGTTATATCAACTCAAGAAATTTAAAAATCAGTACATTAATATCATGAAAATTTTATTGTTTGTTTTACCTTTTCATTTTTGTATTGTCTCCACCTTTTTTTCTTTTTTGAAATACTAAGTGTCTTCTCTCTCTTTTTTGAAGTACTAACTCAATTTAATAATGTTTTTTTCCATCTTCCATAAATTTGAAAGGGAAGGATAATTTCGTTAAAAAATTTTAATATTTCATACTACTCATGTTTCACAAGAACTACACAAAGATAGATAGTCAAAATTTATTAGCTTTAATTGGACTTAAATCTGGATAGGTAAAGAGTCTTTCTCATTACTAGAAAATATATTTATTATTAACAATGATTAAGGATGTACATAAACATAAGCTCATGAAAGTTTTGTATATATATAGAAATTCAATTTTTTAAAAATATAAAAATTCATTATTAGCATTAAAATACCTAGTAATTAAAAATTATGAAAATTTTGCTTATATATTGAATGTGGGTTCTACTATAATTGAGGAAAATGAAGAAAAAAATTATATGTTTTTAAGCCTGTTCTCCTCTACCTCCACTTCGCAAAAGCTTCTTGATAATTTCTATGGGAATAAAGTGTTTTTTCATCCTTGTATTAGACCTCAAAGTTAGAAGTCATCCCTCTATTAGATTTTGTCTTGTTTTTATCCCTCTATTTGTGAATTTTTTCTTATTTTCATCCCTGTGTTTGCCTTTTTTGCCTATTTAGAGGGATGAAAACAAGCCAAAACCCATGGACAGAGGGATGAAAACAGACCAAAACCAATACAAGGATGACTTTCAACTTTATGGTCTAACACAAGGATGAAAAAAGGCTTTAATCCAATTTCTATGTGATTATGATCACAATGGTGATTAAGATCATAAAGATGAGGATCTTGATTTTTATTTATGATTTCAGTTCTAAGCACTCACTATGAAACTTTGTTATTTTTTTCTTAATTGGCCTCTATTCGAGGTCTTTTTTCCCTTTTTCTTTTGTCATGGCTCCTCTTTTAGAAATTCCTTCTTAAATTCTAATCCCTCTATTTACTACTAGTGGGTGTGTTAGAGATTGGGTGAAGGTGGTATATATTGTGAAGGAAATTTGTTGACATTTTTTCCTATAGTTCCAAATTTGCCTAAGAGGGGAGGGGTGAATTAGGCTTAAACTTTTTCGTGTTTAGAATGATATGGCTTTTATGAAACCGCGTTCTGCTAAGGAAATTTGTGGTTTGAACAAAGAACAAGAGTGAGGTAGAGAAGGAAAACAAGCACAGGGGATTTTGAAGTGGTTCCCCTTCACCAGGTGCCTCCACTACCTAAAGAATCCTCCTTTAGGACTTTAAGGACTCACTATCTTCAGGTTTTTGCAGGTTCAACCTTAACCTTTACAATCTCAAGCTTTTCTAGGCTAAGCTCAAACCTTTACAAGCTTTTCACATACTAAGCTCTAACATACCTTCAAATCTAATCCTAGACTTGAGTAACCAACAAAACTAAACCAAGTCTTGCTTACAAACTATCATTATAGTGGATTTTGAATAAAACACTGAAACCAGATCTGAAACCACAAGTATAAACACAAAATATAAACTTAGAATTTTGCAAATAGCTGAGAAGATCTTCAGAAGTATTTTGAACCCTCTTTTATAGCTCTGAGTTTGGGGAGAGAGTACTGCAACGGCTTGTTGAATCTCTTAGTTTACTTGAGTTCGCAATTACTTCAAGTTGGGACCACATCAATATGTCAACTCGTTGGTTGCAAAGTGTTTCCAGAAATAGAAAGCTTGGACCATCTTCATTAAGTGAAGTAGGGGTTGAGAGAGAAAGTCGTCAGCAATTTCCTCTTACTTGTTCACCAATCGTGGCCATTGGGAGTGGATTTTAAATGCTTGGGAGGACCACATGCAAGTTACAGAAATGTTTGATGGTGACAGCTCGTTTTCATGTGGTTGCAACAAAAACGAGTTGTAAACTTAATCAACACAAGGTATAATCTTTCAAGTAGTTTGTTAATCATCAAAATCAATCTTACACCATCACTAAATATGGTTAGTTCACTAATTTAGTATAAGAAGAGATTAGCCTAAGTTTAGGCCAACATTTCCATTTTTTTCAATCAATTTTTTTACAAAATATATATACTTTGAAAATATTTTGTTTACAATCTTTCATAGTTAAATATTACTTTTATGATTTTAATAAGAACATATAGATGACAAGTTTTTTAATCTGTTGATACTTAGAAGTTGAAATCACATTACTTTCAATTTAGCTTTTGAAAATATCTACACCAGCTATGTGTTGTATAGTAGCTTAGTTTTTACACTCCAACTTCATATACAAGAGATTATAATTGAGTTTTATGAATCAATAGAAGATCCAAATTACAGTTTTCTCTTTGATGAATAATTAATTGATAGTTTTCTCTTATTTTTATTTTTATTTTTATGAATGGAAGATGTGCTATATGTTGGCCTATATGGTTTTGATCCTATAATAATTGTTTTGATGCTTCCAAACATGTGTTCATTTATGCTATGATTTCATGTGCACTAACAGTTTGTTCTTAGCAAGAAAAGATTCAAGAAGATTTGGTCTATGCTGGAAAAAACTTATAAAGATTTGGCTTGAGTTGGAACCACTGGAACCAAATCTTGTACCTGAATGCTCACATCTGACTTGTAAGCCTCCAATCAATTCCAGACCCAGCAAGTGAAGATTTTTGACCATTAAAGAAGATTTTCTGAATACATGGTGGATGTATTTATGCATAGAGCTAAATTAAGAAACTTTCCACAATCAACCTTGCAAGATGGAAAGATAGGAAGATCAATCTTATACTTACCTTTCTAAGCAAGCTTATGACCATTGGCTGGAAGAAAATCAGTTTTTGAAGACTTGCCTTTCCAAGCAAGATTATAGTCGTTGTGTAAAGAGAATAAAATTACCACTTAAACACTTAGCTTTCCAAGAAGATTCATATATATTGAAGATATTTAATTAAGAGGATCAGATCGCAGACTATGGAAAGAATCATTTATGATTTGGGAAGTCAAGTATCAGATCACAAAATATGGAAAGAGTCATTCACGATATGGGAAGCCATTAACTTATGGAAATCTATATTGAAGCTTCTGGTTTCAAAGAAACCAATTCTGCAGATACAATTACCATATTCGACACAAGATCTTGAAGACATAAATATTGTGGATTTTCTGAACGTTGCTGCTAGCCAATGGAAGCTGCTCAAGACACCTGGAAGTTATCTATTTAAAGGAGCATCCAAGCTGAAGAAGAAAGTAAGAAAGCAAGTATTGAGTTTATCCCTTTTGATTGAGAGTTACTATTTAAGATTTCTTCGTGAGCTGAAACTTGTTATCATTCTGTGATACTCCAACCATCCTTCTGTGAGATTCTGAGAAAACCTAGGATTAGCTTGCTAATGGTTTGCAAGCTCAGCCCGCAAAAGCTTATGGTTGTATCGGTTTGCAAGCTCAGCCCGCAAATGCTTGTGGTTGTATCGGTTTGCAAGCTCAACCCGCAAAAGCTTGTTGTTGTAACGGTTCGGTTTCACCCATGAAGAAACCATAATAGTGAAGTTTCAAATTCTCAATGGGGGATCGTGAGTAGTGGATGTACTCCTGAGTGGGGAACCATTATAAATCACTATGTTCATTATGTTATTGCTTTATTTATTCCATATTCACTCATATTTTTGTTCTTGTAGATTTGGTCTCGGTAAAAACCACATCTGTTTGTTCATTTGGTTTCTTACTAACAAATTATTTTCAGGAAAGGTTTCATAAAAGAAGTTCAAAAAGCTAGTTCAACCCCTCTTAGCTAATTCTGGGCAACAATTGGTAGCGAAACTGCATTCTGATTGATTGGATTAACCTCCACGAGATAAAGATCATGGCCTTTGAGGGGATGAACATCAACAAAGTACCATATTTTGATGGGCATGACTCTGATTACTGGAGCTATTAAATGAAAGTTTTTATGGAAGGCAAGGACTTAGAGATGTGGCAGATTGTCAAAAATCCCTACAACAGGCCTGCTAAAGAATTGCAGTTTTGGAGTGAAGTCGAGATGAAGAAAGCTAGGGTTGATGCTCAAGCTAAAAACGCCCTTCTTTATGGCATCAGCCAAAGCAAGTTCCAGAGAGTGGATCATGCAATGATGCACACGAAATCTAGAGTCTTTTGTGTACAACTTATGAAGGCACAAGTCAAGTGAAGGAGCCGAAACTAAATCGACTAACGAGAGAGTATGATCTCTTTCAAATGGAATCAGGCGAAACCCTCCAAGATATGGACACCTGATCCATAATCCTTTGTAATGGTCTCACATGCCTTGGCAAGACTACCACTCAAAAAACAAAAGTGACCAAGATCCTTAGGTCTCTTCCTAAGGAGTGGGAGCCAAAAGTGACGGCAATTAAAGAAGCTCAAATTCTCAATGTCCTTACTTATGATGAGCTAATAGGGAAGCTGATTGTCCTTGGAGCCAAATTTGTAGCAAAGGAAGTAAAGAAGAAAACTTTGGCATTGAAGTTGATTGAATCTAGTGATGATGATCTGAGCGATTCAGAACTTACATTACTATCAAGAAGAATTGTGATGAGTGTGAAATTGCATAGTTTTAGACATGATTTTAGATATAATTTGCTCTCATTTCATTATGATCATATGCCTTCCTATGCACTATTTTATCATATTCCTCTAAATTCCATCCCTTACGTTATGAATAGTGATCCCACTTGCATTTCAACGAACTTTGGAGAATTTGCAGAAACAGCCTCTGCCACAGCCTAAGCCTGTCTCGGGATCTTAGAGCCTGTTCCATGGCCTGTTGTTCACTGCAGATTCAATTAAAAGCCACAACACCTCATCTAATCACAAAATATTGACTGGATTTTGCTATCCCTGCCATGATCCACAAGGTCCCCATAAGACCTCACCAACCACAAGAGAAGCTGGAATCAAATTTAATGAAGAATCAAGAAAATTGCGAACAGACCCAGCGCAGGCTCAGCCTGTGCGTTCAGCAGAAAACCAAAATGGTGCAGAAATTATATAATATATTCCAACTGGCACCACCTGTTCCACTAACGAAAAAAATTATATCCTGAGCATTTCAAAGCACCTTCCAGAAGGATAAGGGATAGGCACATGCCACTTAGAGGGAATCCATCTTAAAGAACAATTATTCTCTGCAAAAGTCTCTTGAATCTCGCAATCCCTATCAAATTGCAAAGCTTATGAAAATGAAGAAATAACAAAAGAGAAAAGGAGTAAAGATTGAAGAACCAAAGAATGATTCTCTAGTATGTTTTGGCTGCAACCGTCCTAGCCACATAAAGCCAGAATGCCCACACCAAAAAAAAAACTCGATATGATCTTTCTCAAAGCAAGGAGAAGAAGGTTATGGTTGTTTGGGACAATTTGCACTCATCTAGTGACTTAGATTCAAATGAAGCAGCAAATCTATGTCTTATGGAAAATGAGGAAAATGAGGTATGTGATTCTTTTGATTTTATTTTTGAAGAGCTTTCTGATGCCTTTAATGATTTGTATGATAATTACACGAAAGTTCATAAAAAAAAACAAATCATATGTGAAGTGCATTCAAATTCTGCCATCAGAACAAGATGCTCATAAAGTTGCATATAGTAAGCTTGAAAATAGTTATGCTTTGAGCACTAACGAATGTGAAACATTGAAATCTAAGGATATTGAGGATGCATATGATGATCTTGCATCTCATGTCTCCATGTGTGAAAAATTAGTTAAAGAAAATGAATTGTTGAATAGAGAGATTGAAGATGTAAAGTGCTCACTCGATAAATTCTCAAGACGTAGATATGGATTAAATGTCCTACTGGGACAACAAAGGCATTATGTGATGAAGGAAGGTATTGGGGAAACATATATGGCTTTTATCAAGCCAAATATATTTACACAATTTGTTAAGGCAGGTTCAAGTGTATCATATACACTTCCTAGATATAAGTCAAACACATTTACTTATTCTCACAAACACGGTGTACCACATATTTTTTGTCATTATTGTGGTAAAGAAGGTCATAGTATAAAGGCTTGCATGTCTAGAAAGAAAACTTGCAATGTAAAGTACATTTGGGTTGCGAAAGGAACCAAAACTAACCTGGAAGGACCCAATTTAGCTTGGGTACCTAAAGTATGATCTTTTTTGTAGGGAGGCAGGGATGAATAATTGTCACCTATCATATATATAAAGTAATCATAAAGATAACTTAGTGTAATATTAATAATCACGTACAAGATTGTATAACTAGAAATATTACATTTCACTAGCTTAAATAAAAATGATACCAAAAATAATTTTGCTTAAATTTTAAATTTTTATAAATGAAGAAAATTTCAAAAAAAAATTGTAAAAAGTAATAGTTACTTTTGTGTATTGGCCTTCCAAATAAAATAAAATATCAAAATAAACATGTTCCAAATGGCGACTGCTCACCTCTAGTTTGAAACCCTCCATTCTCCACTAGTCTGTCATTATGATGAATATACATCATTTACAAATAATTCAATAGTCTCTTTCCTAATTTTATTAAAAGATAATTTTTAATATCCACATTTTCTCTTTCCTCTTTTCACGCACCTTAACATGCATATAGTGATATTGTTACTCTTACAATGCAACATAACCATAATTATGACGTGAGATAAAACACAACAATAGCCCAACATAAAGCAATACAGTAGAAGGTTTAAAATAATAAAAAAGATCCATAAAAATATATGATTACTGCAAAAGAAATTTTTTTGAAAAATTATTTATAAAACTTGTAATATTTAATTACCAAAGTAATCCATAAAAATCAAAGATATATTCCTAACAATGTTAACAAATTATTTACATACAAGATTGTAAATACGCATAGTTATATGTGATTGTTAAAAAGAAATCTATCTCAAGTATTCTTTGGATCTACCTGTAAAATAATCACTAGAATCGAAGAAAAATCTGAACAATATATACTATCTATATGTGTTTGCAAGCATAAAAAGATGTTTTTTTAGCTTACTCAATTCCAAATGTGTAAAATCCATCAAACCATATGATGCTTCAAACTCCATACTAGATTGTGCTTTATATTAATAAGTAAAAATTAATTTTATAAGACTACCAAACTATCCAAGTGAATATGATCACATCAACTAGAAAATTAGAATATATAGATAATGTAACTCTAACATTTGTGAGAAACTTTGGACTGATTGTGACATGATGGCATATGCAACACAAGAGTCTAAGCAAGGATTAATATTCCGTACAGTTGATTTTTTGGCTATTTTTTTCTAGACAGATTTTGTATATCTTTCTTCCATGTTGAGCAACTAGTCTCTTCTTTAATGCCTTTGCTTGAAAAAAATTCTTTTCTAAAATATCTACATCTGTTGTTGTAAGTTGCACATCCTGAATACACTCTCCTAAAGAAGAATGTTCTACTACACATGATGGTTTATTCTTCAAAAAATCATATGTCTTCAATTTTAATTCGCTTGCATGTTTCATGAAAAAATTGCTTGCTTCTTTGGATTCCAATGCCTTGCCCACTAATTTAATATAGGTGCTATATAAATTTTTACCACGAGAACTCTATTTCTAGTTTAGTATCTTCTTCAATTTCTTCTCTATAAGAATCAATGACTATTCTAGCTATAATATTTTTACTCCACCTTTTCAAAATATGTTGCTCTAGGATCATTGTTTTTATTTTCATTTCATCAGACACTTTGAGAACTTGACTGCGTAAAATTTTAACAAATTCAAAATTGTTAGAACTGCACATGGCATGACAATCTTTTGACAAAGAAACTACATGTTGTCTTATCTCCTCATACCTATGCCCTCTATACTCAAACTCAAAACCATTTGCATAGCGATTATCAATTACCACTAACAGTGACTTTTCAAACTCATCTTGAGAATTGTTAAAAATATCTTCTATGTAAATATGTCTGGCATGCCTTAGTAATGGAACAATGATTTTCAAAGTAGGCATCTTTTGACTCTTGTCATAATTTGGTAACAATACCTTGTATTGTTTGTTATTGACTGCTCTTTCAAAATATTTGAAGAATTGCACCACATTCATGTCATCTTTTAGATGATCCCTATGACGAGAATCGAAGATCTCACTAAGTTGAGTGGTTTTCTTACCCGTTGCCCATATACCTTTGCCCATTCTCTCTTATCTCAAATAAATTCTGTAACCATCTATTCTTTCGTAATTCGTAGTTGTCTAATAGGCATTCCCAAACATTGATAAACTCCTCTTCATATATATAATCATACTTGCACTTATCAAAATCAACAGCAAAAACGTTTAAAATTCTGAAAAGCTAATGATTATTAATTAAATTTTGATATATATGCCATAAACACAATCTATCTTTGCTATTTTTATAGATATAGCACGTGCCATTGCTAAATCTCCATCTGTATAAAAAGTAACTGGCTTCTGACTTGACATACACTCCAAAAAATTTATTAAAAAACCCACTGGAATGAGCCAATCGATTCATCGTACAATAACGAAGCCCAAATACCAGTTGTTGCTAGTGATGATTTACGCGAACAAATACTCCCAAAGGTCAATATTCCTTGTTTGTCCTGTAATTTGTGTCACAGAATACTACATGACCACTCATACACTCATAGGCTGGCGATTATTATATAGCAGAATTATCTACCAAGTCTGTCTCCATAGCTTAAGATTCATTAATCTTCTTCTAAGATGGTAGGATATATGAAACGCCCGTGTCCCAATTTATTAATATAAAATAGAATTTAAATATAAAATGACTAAATTCCCCTTATCATTCCCGGGACATGAAAATCATCAAACAAAACACCCTTATCCCAAATAACCCATTAAATTAATTACAACATGAGAAGTGACCAAAATGCCCTTCTACCCGGGATACGATATCAACAACATGATCAACATTTAATCAAATAATAAATAATTCAATGGAATCAAGTACGCAGCGGAAGACAAAAATACATAGCAACATGCATGCAATGAACCCTATGGATCCGTCCCGAGGAGGAAAGCACCGCCATCTGCTGATATGCTCTTCTGATTATCGATCAGCTAACCTGTGTAAGGACTGTGAGGGGGTGAGACCAACCACTGTCTCACCGCAAACAAATAAACCAAAGTATACTAATACAAATCAACCACAAATACTGGCATCAGGCAGTAGCAATCATAGTGCACAAACAAGTCACATTGCACAACACAAAGTCTTCATCAGAACTTAAAACCTAAACTTGCCTTTAATCATCTTATTATTGTTGTATTTTATTATTATTAAGATTTAATATTTTATCCGGGCCCTCTACTGTGTGCGTCGAGCTCGGTCCCGTCTCATGAGACAACCAGGGCATAAGCCCAATATATTCAGGGCAAGGCCCAACACAATCAGTGAGAGAGGGAGCGACAGACAGAGAGAAAGAGGGAGGTAGAAAGGGGGAGATAGAAAGAGGGAGGTAGAACAGGTCATCACAGACCCATATGCTAAACCGCATATTCCATGCTATCCCGAATGCAATCCCGAGGGGTATCACTTCTCGCTCGAACCAACCGGTCAACAGCCCCACAACAGAATTATTATAGTTCGTTATTCTCAATTATGCTTAAAGAGCTGTGCCATACGTTATGATCAAACAGGGTTGTGTGGATTTAATTTCTTATTCTCAAGTCCGGGCCTTCAGCCCTCAAGTCACCACACGAACCACGAATCCATATCTCATGTTATTTAACATAACAAAACAAGTCATGCTCTACAGACACAATATCACTTCGGACAACAGGTCACATAATCAGGCACACCACATGTATCATCAACATAATACACTATGCAAATAGCAACATCAACACAACAGGCATACACGTAAATAGCTTTCAATGCCAAACAAATATTACCACTTAGTATATCATGTTAATGAACCGAGTATTGTAGGCAGTAATGCATGCAAGGGTTTGTATGTCCTCACCTGGGCCATAATAACTTCCTCGGAACTCGAAGCCCGTTCCGCCTCGACAATCCTATATTAATAACAAAATATAACCCCACATAAGGTCCACATAAAACTATGCTAAGAGCATGTCAATGTCGTGACTAAAGTCCGAATAAACAGGTCATGGGTCTAAGCCCAAACAAGTCCAAACATATGTCTGGGCCTAAAGCCCGTATAATTTAAAGTCATTGGGCCTAAAGCCCATCTTAAATTAATTACTTTTTCTTGGGCCTATAGCCCATATATACCAAAATCACTATTACACCCAATCATATTTTACTTTGGACTTAAAACCCTTTACTTATTAAATCCATACAAGGCTATATTGTATCCCAAATGCACCTGGGCCTGTTTCCTACCTCTGGCTCTAAGGTCATACCCGAGCCCAAGCTTTTCCCGGCCTAAGGCTCTATCTGCGTCGGTAAGATTCTGGCCACGCGTCTCTCAACATGCCACACTCGTTTTCCACTAACTCTATTGCTTTTTAATACATCAATTACTCCTTTACAATACTTGACATGCTGAGAAAAAAGAATAAACGACATTGTTCGAAAGTTACCGTTCAAAGACGGGTTCCCGATGCTCGCCGGAAAAGTAACCTGACCCGCCGGATTCCGGCCAAGCTTCGCCAGAAAAACACAAGAACTACAGAACGAAGAAACGTTCTCCACAAACTGTCAAAGCACCAGAAACAACAACCCAACAGCTAATACTTTAGATCCATGACCACAAACAACAAGGAGAATAGAACACCAACACCAGGTCGCCGGAATTGCTTACCGGAGAACAAACCAGCACAAGCCAATTCTAGATCCGCACCCCGACGTACAGATCGAGTAACCCGAGCCTAGTATCTTGCTGCTAGACAAAACCCCGTACCGAGCAGCACAAAAACAGCACGAGCAAACCCCTAGTTCTAACCAACACCACCACATGACCCGACCACCACCACAAGCCATCTAAATCTGACCCTAAAACACCACAGCAACGCAGTAGTCGCCGACCACCAACCCGAACACCAACAACATCCTCACACATCATCATTGACGAGCCCAACCGCCACCCACAAGGCACAAAACCCAAATCGGGTCAAACATAACACACAAATCGGAAGAACAAAGAGGAAGAAAAGAAAAACAGAGGTAGGCTTACCACGGCGACGACGACCGAGCTCAGTCCCCGAGCCCGAGACGTGCGTGCAAACCTAAACGATGAGCAAAAAGCATAGAACTGGAAGGAGGAAGACGACACTTATCCAGCGAGAGGTGGCGGCGGTGATGCCTTTCGAGTTCGTTCTCGGGTCGTCCGCCGTTCGTGCTCGTCGGGTAACTTCGGCTTCACCTCGAATCCCCACTGGCGCGGCTCTACTGGAAGGAAGAGAATGGGACCAAACAGTAGTGATGGCACGGCGTTGCAGCGACGATTCGAAGACGGCGGCGACTTTGGTTTCTGTGGAGAAAAGAGATGACGAAATCGGGGAATGGAGACAAAAACCAAAAAGAAAAGAAAAGAAGAGATTAAGGAAAACAAAACAAAAGGTATCAACTGCTCAAGCCACGATTCAAGGGAAGTAAAAATCGGGAGCAGTTCGTAGGGCGGCTCGGGTAGAGGAGAAGAGAAAAGAATGGAGAAAGAGAGAGGGAAAAAGAAAAGAAGAGAGGACTAGGGTTTGGCCGGCCTAGCCAAAACGATGTCGATTCGTTTCGGCTTAGGCACGGTCAACCCGCCCTGGCCAGTCAACACTGTTTTTTTTCTTTTTCTTCTTCTTCTCTTTTTTTTTTCTTTTTTTTTTCTTAACTAATTCCGCTACAGCTTAAGCTGTAAAGGTAAGCATGCCGTTTCAAAGACAATACCGGGTCGCTCCGACCCACAGCAGGTGCGTATCCTCCACCGGATCCATAGTACAACTCACTACATGAATGCATATCACCATGCAACAACCGTCACAAAAAGAAGCAGACTATGCACACAAAAACACAAAGCTTATTAACACATCCCAAAAAATCTACAGCCTGCTACGCTACCAACTGAAACGCCCGTGTCCCAATTTAAAATGACTAAATTTCCCTTATCATTCTCGGGACACGAAAATCATCAAACAAAACACCCGTATCCCAAGTAACCCATTAAATTAATTACAACATGAGATGTGACCAAAATTCCCTTCTACACGGGATACGATATCAACAACATGATCAACATTTAATCAAATAATAAATAATACACTGGAATCAAGTACGCAGCGGAAGACAAAAATACATAGCAACATGCATGCAATGAACCCTATAGATCCGACCCGAGGAGGAAAGCACCGCCATCTGCTGATATGCTCTTTTGATCATCGATCAGCTAACCTGTGTAAGGACCGTGAGGGGGTGAGACCAACCACTATCTCACCGCAAACAAATAACCAAAGTATACTAGTACAAATCAACCATAAATACTGGCATGAGGCAGTAGCAATCATAGTGCACAAACAAGTCACATTGCACAACACAAAGTCTTCATCAGAACTTAAAACCTAAACTTGCCGTTAATCATCTTATTATTGTTGTATTTTATTATTATTAAGATTTAATACTTTATCAGGGCCCTCTACTGTGTGCGTCGAGCTCGGTCCCGTCTCATGAGACAACCAGGGCATAAGCCCAATATAATCAGGGCAAGGCCCAACACAATCAGTGAGAGGGAGAGAGATAGACAGAGAGAAAGAGGGAGGTAGAAAGGGGGAGATAGAAAGAGGGAGGTAGAACAGGTCATCACAGACCCATATGCTAAACCGCATATACCATGATATCCCGAATGCAATCCCGAGGGGTATCACTTCCCGCTTGAACCAACCGGTCAACAGCCCCACAGTAGAATTATAATAGTTCGTTATTCTCAATTATGCTTGAAGAGTTGTGCCATACGTTATGATCAAACAGGGTTGTGTGGATTTAATATCTTATTCTCAAGTCCGGGCCTTCAGCCCTCAAGTCACCACACGAACCACGAATCCATATCTCATGTTGTTTAATATAACAAAACAAGTCATGCTCTACAGACACAATATATCACATCGGACAACAGGTCACATAATCAGGCACACCACATGTATCATCAACATAATACACTATGCAAATAGCAACATCAACACAACAGGCATACACGTAAATAGCATTCAATGCCAAACAAATATTACCACTTAGTATATCATGTTAATTAACCGAGTATTGTAGGCAGTAATGCATACAAGGGGTTATATGTCCTCACCTGGGCCATAATAACTTCCTCGGAACTCGAAGCCCATTCCGCCTCGACAATCCTATATTAATAACAAAATATAACCCCACATAAGGTCCACATAAAACTATGCTAAAAGCATGTCAATGTCGTGACTTTAATCCACATTATCTTTTGTCCTTAACGCCGATTAAACAGGTCATGGGTCTAAGCCCAAACAAGTCCAAACATATATCTGGGCCTAAAGCCTGTATCATTTAAATTCATTGGGCCTAAAGCCCATCTTAAATTAATTACTCTTTATTGGGCCAAAAAAGCCCATCTTAAATTAATTACTTTTTATTGGGCCTATAGCCCATATATACCAAAATCACTATTAAACCCAATCATATTTTACTTTGGACTTAAAACCCGTTACTTATTAAATCCAAACAAGGCTATATTGTATCCCAAATGGGCCTGGGCCTGTTTCCTAATTCCGGCTCTAAGGTCATACCCGAGCCCAAGCTTTTCCCGGCCTAAGGTTCTATCTGCGTCGGTAAGATTCCGGCCACGTGTCTCTCAACATGCCACACTCGTTTTCCACTAACTCTATTTCTTTTTAATACATCAATAACTCCTTTACAATACTTGACATGCTCAGAAAAAAGAATAAACGACATCGTCCGAAAGTTACCGTTCAAAGACGGGTTCCCGATGCTCGCCGGAAAAGTAGCCCGACCTGCCGGATTCCGACCAAGCTTCGCCGGAAAAACGCCATAACTACAGAATGAAGAAACGTTCTCCACAAACTGTCAAAGCACCAGAAACAACAACGCAACAGCTAATACTTTAGATCCATGACCACAAACAACAAGGAGAATAGAACACCAACACCAAGTCGCCGGAATTGCTTACCGGAGAACAAACCAGCACAAGCCAATTCTAGATCCGCACCCCGACGTACAGATCGAGTAACCCGAGCCTAGTATCTTGCTGCTAGACAAAACCCCACACCAAGCAGCACCAAAACAGCACGAGCAAACCTGTAGTTCTAACCAAAACCACCACACAACCCGACCACCACCACAAGCCATCTAAATCCGACCCCAAAACACCACAGCAACGCAGTAGTCGCCGGCCACCAACCCGAACACCAACAACATCATCACACACCGCCATTGACGAGCCCAACCGCCTCCCACAAGGCACAAAACCCAAATCGGGTCAAACATAACACACAAATCGGAAGAACAAAGAGGAAGAAAAGAAGAACAGAGGCAGGCTTACCGCGGCGACGATGACCGAGCTCAGTCCCCGGGCCCGAGACGTGCGTGCAAACCTAAACGATGAGCAAAAAGCATAGAACTGGAAGGAGGAAGACGACACTTATCCAGTGAGAGGTGGCGGCGGCGATGGCTTCCGAGTTTGTTCTCGGATCGTCCGCCGTTCGTGGTCGTCGGGTAAGTTCGGCTTCACCTCGAATCCCCACAGGCGCGGCTCTACTGGAAGGAAGAGAAGGGGACCAAATAGCGGTGATGGCACGACGTTGCAGCGACGATTCGAAGATGGCAGCGGCTTTGGGTTTTGTGGAGAAAAGAGAAGACGAAATCGGGGAATGGAGACAAAAACCAAAAAGAAAAGAAAAGAAGAGATTAAGGAAAACAAAACAAAAGGTATCAACTGCTCAAGCCACGATTCAAGGGAAGTAAAAATCGGGAGCAGTTCGTGGGGCGGCTCGGGTAGAGGAGAAGAGAAAAGAATGGAGAAAGAGAGAGGGGAAAAAGAAAAAGAAAAGAGGGCTAGGGTTTGGCCGGCCTAGCCAAAACGCTGTCGTTTCGTTTTGGCTTTGGCGCAGTCAACCCGCCCTGGCCAGTCAACATTGTTTTTTTTTCCCTTTCCCCAAAAGGACGAGTTTCACTCCAAACTACATCAAGCTGCGTTTTACACCCCGAGACACATTTTTATTTCCAACAAACCCAATCACGGAATAATACGAAAATTAAATTAATGCTTGCCAAGGTAATTAAATAATTTATTTAATAAAAATCGGAAATTTCTCAAGGGTAAAATTGGAAATAAAATTACAAAAATTACAAAAATTCCGTAGAAATTAAATACCAAAAATTTGGGACGTTACAATATAGGCGAGTCACTAGCTCATGATTATGGGCCAGCTCAAAATTAGTAACATTATATTTTTCAGTTGTTTGGAGAGCAACGATCATTCTTGCTAAACATCCCTTCTTAACTTTCTGCCTTAGTTTTTTAACAAATCGTTTCTTATCTTCCTTGCAAAAACTTTATTTTAACCATACAATTCTTCTATTTGATATAGCACCAATATGCTTACACATATTTTTATAATCTCTTCGAACACTGAAACCAAATTTTTTTTGCATATTTATTGTATATTTGATATGCATTCTCTTCAGTCTAAAACATCAATTCATGAATTTTGATTCCATCCATGAGATGAAAATTTTGAGTGAATTTGTATTGTTATTCTTCTACAATGTTTAATAGTAAATGAGAACAATATAAGTGTAGTAGCACATATTTATAATGAGAAGATGTATGGAAAATTGCAAAGCAATGGATTGCCTATTTCTAATGGTTTTTATAACATTATTTTTCCAGAAAGCTGTCTAACATTAAATTACCACGTGATAGATTCGGATTTATCTATTTTATGAAATATATTTACCAAGCATTTAAGCATTAGCAAAAGCATGCATGTGGTAAACAAAGAAAATAAATAGTGTACTTTTTAATCTTGGTAAAAAAAGAATCACGTGAAACTAACTCTGCATCATGGTTTGTGGCGTTGGCCAATTATGTCCTTGGTATAAGCAAACTGGAAAATGCGACAAATCCTATACAATAATGTCAATACACAAGGATTACAAAAACACCACAATAATTATATAATGATTATGAAAGAGAGATCTATTTTCCAATTTACCTAAAACAAATTTTTTAAAATTAGTTAACTAAAGATAGTCTTTTTGCCTAGTGTTACATCAACTTTTTAATATTCTTCACTATAATCTTCTTTTTTATGGAATATTTTTCCTTATTGATGAAAAAAAAAGAAACAAGAAACAAATCAGTAGGATAGTAAACATAACATAATTCAACAAATTTGGTTTTAGAGTAGTCTGATATGTGGTAGGATGATTTTGACTAAGGGGTATAACAACAACAATGAATGAATAAAAGAACAAGATTATAACAAGCTTTATTGATGAATGAGTATAAGATAATTAAAAATTGTCAGAAATCATATACCTTTTCCTCTTCAATTGTGAATCACATAATAAGCCCCACAAAAAGAATAGTTTTCTTGAGATTCTTTTGAGGGAAATAGAATCAGAATTTTTTAAAACCTGAAAAATAATAAAATAATTCGAAAATTTTGGTGTCTGGTTTTGGATAAAGAAAAAGATCATCTCTTTAAATTTGGCAACATTCAATTTAATATTTTTTTGTTTTGGCGGACTCTATGGCTGATGGTATGTTGGGCGCAAGAGAAGAAAAAAAAAATGGATATTAGAAAATAACTTTTAAACAAATTAAAAAAAAGGCCGTTGAGTTTTAAATAATGTGTATTTATCCAAACCATAGACTAGAGGAAAATGGAGGGTTTTAAGCAAGAGAAGAGCAGCCCCGTTCCAAATGTATAGGTAGGCAATAGGACCTTTGACTAAAACCTAAATAGATAAATTTAGGAAGGCTTAGGATAGCGGAAATATAAACTCTTTCTGCCTTTTTCGAAGATTTAGTTTTTTGCTATGCAGTCAAATGTAAAAACAATAAGAAATGTAATAATAAAGACAGGTAAGCAAAGAACACAGGCAGTTTAGAGTGATTCCCACAACAATGAATATGCCCACTACCTAAAGGTCCCCCGTTTAGGATTTCTAACTATCCACTAACTTGGTTTTCACAGGCGAAACAAAAACCTACAACAAACACAAGTTTTTGCGGGCTTAACTTGCAAACCTAACCCAAAGCTGAACCTACCTTTGTCTACCCAACAAGATTAGCCCCTGATCCTACTGATAACAACCCTTTTACAATGAAACCGTCAAGACTTACTCACTCAAGAATTATCAAGTTTAAGCACATAGAATTTCTCATAAGGTAAGCACTTTTCAACAACTTGGAAGCACTTGAATGCCTAGGTTAAAGTCCAATGAAGCTTTTGTCCTTTATTTATAGATTCTGTGGGAGGTGTGTTCCACAACGGCTAGTTGGCATCTAGGTGGCATCCATGTTAACTTCTTTCTTCTCAATTAAAATCTGTTCACGTAGGGAAGCCAAATCTTGGCATGACTTGAGCAGCAACTGTTTTTCTTTAAATTTTTTTTCAAAAATAGAAAGTGTGGACCACCGGATCTTCCAGGGTAGAGAGAGGGTGTGAAAACCACTTTTCTAAATTTTTTCTGACCCTTGAAGAGCAGGTATAATAGTTAGTTGAGTTGCTTTAAAGTCAGCTACTTTACGGGACCACAGCTCAACTCTCCTAAAAACGACGTTTTGGTCTGTTTCTTGGTGAAGCGAAATTCTGTTGTTATTTTTGCGAAAAACCAAATGTTTTCTGCCAATACTTAAAACACATAAAGGCTTACCAAAATATTTTTTTAATCATCACAATAATATAATAACCATTAGATAATCATCATTAAGAACTAGATTTAGAATTAAGCACCTAATCACGTGTTTAGGCTAACAAATTGCGCTCCGAACCAATGAGATGGACACAAATGAACAACAACATCTAGTTCTTTCTTCTTGAATAATAGATCATAGTTCTTTTCTTATACATATTAATAGTGATTTGATTAAATAACAAAAAATATATAAAATAATTTAATGCTATTTAAATGGTTTAATATGATAACACATATTTAGCATACTAAAAAATTATTTTAATAAATCATTAATATATTAAAGTGCATAGTGATAAATAATAAATTTATGTACAATGAAAAAAAAATTAACTATAACAATTTATGTATAAATTGTTGACATATAATTATTATTTTTATTTTCCATCTAATATGCCAATTTGTTTGTCACCAATTATACATTAATTCAGAAGCAAAAAGAACAACATAATGAATAAATCATTAATGCACTAAAAAATATTTAATTATTTTTAAAGAAACAAGTGAAAAAACATTCAGCTCAAAAGAATAATACCCTAAAGAATAAATCTGAAAGTGTGAATTAATATTGAAATTTTATTAAATTTTTATACTCCAGGACACATAGAAATGGAAAAACCTAATCGTTTTAAATAATAGTAGCTGGGGATTGCGTAGCCCAAAAAAAGAGTGCGTTACAAATAATAGAATTTTATTATCAATCAATGTCAATAAATGAGGCTAAATATTAAACAATAAATGTCAACATTAACTGCTGGCAGTAATTATAGAGTTTTTATTCACACGCTGTATCCGACAAGATTTGGCCTATAGAAGAATGTATTCATCACATGAAAATAATGCAGGAGAAGAACAAAAATACTCTCTCAGTATCCTCTCTATAACCCATCTTTCATTCTCTCTAATCTAGTTCATTACCTTAATCACAATTATTACTTTACCTTATTCTATCAAGTTCATCATCAAAGCTATTACATACCTCAAATTTTATAATAAGTTATCACCACGAAGCTATAATCTACAAAGATATTTAAGTCTCAAACAGTTATTGTTGTTGTTATTTTAATACTTCTTGTTGCTTTTATTATTACCATGAAAAATCTTATCAAACTTGAATTTGAAGCCCTAGATATTTTTGAAAGAAATTGCTGCCTTGGGTACTAGAAGTAGAAATGCATTTAGATGCTAGACACCATAAATTCTAGTCAAGAATAGGCAAAAACTGTATCTATTCAAGATAAAAAATGATCTAGTCAAGATAAGGCAAAAGCCATAATCTTTTTTCAACGTCATCTTCATGACAATTTGAAGATTGAATATCTTACTATAAAAAAAAGATGGTCATACTTCCAAAAGATCGTTATGAGTGGATGCATCTGAGAATGCAAGATTTTATATCTGTGCAAGAATATAATTCACTATGTTTCGTAAAAGCTCTCAGAAGAAATTATGTTGAAAAAATATTGCTGAGGCTGATATATTAAAAAAAATATTCTCCGCTTTTCAAGCTCCAAATGTGCTCCTGCTTCAACAATATCGTGTAAAGGGTTTCACGAAATATTCAGACTTAATTTCGTATATCCTTGTGGCTAAATAAAATAACGAGCTATTGATAAAAAATAATAATTCCCGTCCAGCTAGCTCTGTCCCGTCCAGCTAGCTCTGTCCCATTTCCTGAAATATTCAGACTTAATTTCGTATATCCTTTGATGTTACCAAGGTCGTGGTCATGGACATGGACGTGGACTTGGACATAGAAGGAACCATTACAATAACCGTGATCGTAATGGTTACAATAATAGTAAGGCTTTAAATTGCTGTGCAAATAGAGGAAAAATGTGATAATCACACGAATGAGAGAAATAACCATGAAAAAAAACTCGTGAGGCAGCCTACCATCGATGTGGCATGACATGACATTGGTCACGAACATGCCGTATAGCAAGGCAGTCGGTAGAACTTTACGAAGTGACCCTAAAGGTCAAATCTAATATTTTGGAAACTAAGATGATTGCCATGATATTAATTTTTAAATGGATTCATTTCTGGACAGTGTTATTTATCTTGCTTACCCTGAAAGTACAAGCGAATATATATTTTCACATAAAAATTAAATTTATTTTATGTTCAGCTTTATCATGTTATTATATGTTGTATTTTATTTTATTTTATTTATTTTATATTTTACTTTAACTTGTATTTATTTTACAATATGTTAATGGCTTCTAGAATATTGACTAGGGCATTTGTCCTGCAGACAATGCAATAACACATTCTATATATAATAAACGAAAATTATTTGTAAGTAGCATATGATAGTACAATTTCAAATAGAGAATGAGATTACTAAGCTCCGGAAGAGCATAACATTTACTTTGCTCTAGAAGAGCATATATTTACGCTCTAGAAGAGCATAAATTTCATTATACTTCTGAAGAGTACAAATTTGCTACGTACGATAATAAAAGGAAAGTTAAGGATATTTGATTCAAGTCTCAAAGGAATTTATTAATATTCGTTTCAAACAGATATTATGTCGAGACTACAAGCGAGAAGAGATATTCAATATCTTTATATTGCAAAGGCTATCACCGCAGATAACAAACAAGTTGAGGAAGGATTACTTGTATTATCCTTTAGATTGTACTATATAAATATTCAAGTCATTAAAAGTTATCATATCAAGTCAGAGGCTGACACACAGAAGCCTGAAGTTGGAAAACAATAACCTGAAGCTAGCAAATAATTTTTCCTAAGTTATTAAAACACATAGATTGCACAGCACAAAGTTGGCACCAACCCGAAGTTCGCTCACGGATTCCTTGTTTAGCATGACTGATTGGGCCATCCCGGATCATTAATGATTCGTAGAATTATTGAAAATTCATTTGGTCATTCATTGAAAACCCAGAATTTTTTCCAATCCAACAAATTTCTATGTGCTTGCTTGCTCACAAGAAAAATTAATTATTAATCACCAGAAATTTTGGAAATATTTAGGGAGATATTTGCGGATCTATACATCACTATGTGGACCATTTAGGTATTTTGTGTTCTTAATCGATGCATCAACTAGATGGTCCCATGCGTGCTTATTGTCTGCATGCAATTTGGCATTTGTGCGCTTATTATCACAATTAATCAAATTACGACCACTCTTCCCTAATCATGCTTAATTAAAACTATATGTCTTAAAAATGTTGGTGAATTCAATTCTAAGTAGTGTTATCAGAACCAGACCAGAGACGGACCTAGAAAAGGTCTCGAATCATTGTTCATTGGCCGAACTTGGTTCGAAGCAGTGGATCAATGTAATTGGGCCAACGAATCACAGTCCAACCGGCCAGTCCGGTCTGGTTCAGAAAACATTAGTTCTAAGGCATTTAATTGGAATTGTGGTTGAACATCCTATGGCTTATTTTGACACCCAAAACGGTTTAGCAGAATCGTTGATTGAATGCCTCCAATTAGTAGACCATTATTGATGAGATATAAACTTCTAATTACTACTTGGGGACATGCTATTTTGCATGCAACATGCATCAGGCCAACATGTTATCATAAAATCTCCCCTATTCAATTGGTTCATGGTCACGAACCTAATATTTTCCATCTTCAGACCTTTGGTTGCACAGTATATATGCCAATTACTTTACCACAAAGAACTAAAATGGATCCTCATTGAAGATTGACAATATATGTTATATATGAATCTCCATCAATTATAAAATATTTAGAACCAACAACAAGGGATTTATTTACAGTAAGTTTTGTTGATTATCATTTTGATGAGAATGTTTATCCAACATTAGGAGGAGAAAATAAGCAGCTCAATGAAAAGAATAAATGGAATGCTATAAGTCTTTATCCTCGAACAATTCAGTGTGAAGTCGAAGTTCGAAAGAAGATTAATTTGCAAAATATAACAAATAAATTGCAAATGAATTTATAAATGATAATAGAGTGATCAAATTTCGTTGTCCAACTGCAAATATTCCTAACAGAATCGATGTACCATGTTTGACTGTCACTATATTTTATTTAATAAAACAAACTATTTGTTTTATTATAATATGTCCAGTTTATTTGATCTTTATGCCCAATTAATTTGTATTGTTTGAAAACCAATATTGCGTGCCATGTTCTCTTTTCTTTTGGTCATTGATTGAAAGTAAAAAATAATAGAAAAAAGTGGATATGTGTGTTTATTTTGTGTAAACCTTAAAAGAAAAAGAACCCAAATCCATTAGGTCCACTACTCATGGCGGTGGATGAGACGAGGGCTGTAGCTCATGGCAGCGGATCCAACCATGAAGTCATGTTGTCACAGAGCCGTTTATGGTGAACGCGCGACGACGACGCGATTTCTCGCACAGGCGATGGAGGCTCATGAGGCTGCGGTACATCAATGAATATTTCGTCAGCTACGGCTCTTGGGTAGCGGAGGTCGTGCATATCGAGAAGATAATTGGAGCAGACGCAAGTGGCATTCATCGTCGTCGAGCCGCACTGGTGCGCCTCGCCGTTCACCGTTGCTGGCTATGGAGCGCGATCTATTCAAGTGTCCTGTGGCAACTGCGGCTACTGCGGTGGCCTGTGTTGCCGCTGCGATGACATTCTTCGGCTGCCTCATCCACTGTTGATCGTGGACTGCTCCAGTGGGAGCTTCGTTCATCATGGCGGCACCCGCAGCTTCTNGGGGGGGGGGGGGGGGGGGGGGGGGGGGGAGAAGAGTGTTTCATCCTGCCTTCCATGTGTGCAATATTGTGGGTTCTGGCCGAATCGGGTGATTTCACTGCAAATTTCCAACCCGATTTTTCATAGCCAAAATTTGAAACAAACCTATGGCTACAAGTGTTTTGCCACAATTATGACACAAGATTGCACGGAACCTTTATGTAAAAAAAAAAACCTCCGCAGCAATCGGAAACCACGTGGAGGTGCCGTGGCGTATAGATTGTGACGGTTTTGCCATGAAAAAAAGCTGAGGCAAATCTGTCTCAAAAAAGCAAGCAGGCCCCACACCTAACAATTGGAATCGTGTGGAGTTGTCGTGGCTAATATGTTGAGACGAATTTGCCACGAAAAGAAATTGAGGCAAATCTGTCTAAAAAGCAAACATGCCACACAACAAACCTGCCACAACCGTGTCAAAACTATTTCAAACCCGTGACAAACTTTAACTATTGAGTGAAGTAAATCCATAGAGATACCGTGGCAAGTCTAAACACTATAAAAAAAAATCGACCACGATTTCCATATTCTGTCAAAACATTAATTAATAATGTGAATTGCAAATTAATAATACGAATTGATTGTCATTCTTAAATATTTTGATGAATTTTGAATATGTGTTACATAAACAAAATATGAAAATAAATTTTTATTGAATGAATTCACAATGAAATTACATAGTATAAATTTTAAAGATACAACTTAGACATGTTCCATCTCCTTAAAAAATTCATTGAATGAGAAATCTACAGATTAACAAAACAAAAAAAAATCCCTAAGTGTCAATAAACTAAAACCCAGCCCATCCTATAATCAATTCTCACTTGATTTCCTGCCAGATCCTTTGAACTGCTGCAATTGTTAGAGCCCGTTGCACACAAACAAGCCCCACCTCATTCTTTGCATGCTATCAACAGGATCAATGAACAGTGGTACCTGACATCCAAAAACATAAATCCCCTTAAAAGAATTGAAACGGTTCCTCAAACTTATCAGAGATGTATCCACGTTGAAGCTTTAGAAAGATGGAAATATAGCACTATAAGGAACTAGATTTCACAGATCCGTTGAAAACATTTGATCTGCTTTCACAGAATTCCAGTCAAAAAAGGAGAGAGATACAATGTAATTTGGAGTCTAGAGTCTCATACGAACCAATAAAATTAGTATAGTTCATCAAACATGTACACAACATCAGTCAGACGTAGTCACTAAAAATCATTTGGCATAGATGAGATGGTCGGTACCTCCTCCCGAGATGAAGGAAATTCATGCTCCCTCCACACCTACCTAGAGGGTTATACAAAGCCTCAATGGTAATGACCAAACTGCTAAAAAAGAGTAGTATTTCTTTTATTTTGCTATACTATAACGTCTAATACTTTCACACAAAGTGGTCGAAAAATTAACATGAACTCCGATCTACCCAAGCAAGCAACAATTGGCCACTGCTAAAAATAACAAAATTGATTTAAAAAAGCAAGCAATGTTGTAAAGTCGAAACATAACAAGCATTTAAAACTTGGCAATAAACAAAAGCCCTCAGCCCTCGTAACCAAATTTATCCAATCAATCAAAACTAAATGCCTAATTTATTTTCTCTTATGAATCGCCAATGCAAATGAAAGGGACAAAATCAAATAGACCTTGAACACAAAATCCACGACAACCATCACATTAGAGACCACAAAAGTTTAGGACAATGTATCTGAGCCGCTACTATAACTATCCTTGATCAAGAACCCTACAAAGCTCATTTCCAAACACAACATCGCTGACATTGCAAACATGGACATCAAATTCCAACGAACCTCCTTCTCGGACACGCATTGCCAGCCTTGCAAAGTAAGAGAAGCAATAAATCAGGGGCAAAAAGGAGGATATGCTAAAAGAATATGCAATGAAAATAGCAAAAAAGCAATGTTCATGTTAGATGTTCTCGACCCTAAGTGAATTAGATCCTGAAAAAAAAATTATTAAGGAAAACAAAATAAAACCAACACAAAGATGCACAAAACGCATAGAATGAGAATAAAGGACCAGATATTTGAATATATGGTCAGGGCTAAGCAATCCTTTGGTAGAGGTGTGGTTGTGCCTCTTTGGCTTTTTGATGCCATTCTTGTCAGCCTTGTAGGACTGGTTGTATGCTGTGTGGTTCTTTGACTTGGACATATCTACAAAAGAAAGCCACAAACACAAACAAAAAAAAAACAATCACTTCGTAATAAAAAAAAAAAAACCCAGTTGGGATCTAATTTTGCAGATTGAGAAGGAGAGAAAGGAGATCGTTGGTAATATCTTCAGATCTGAAAGCTGATGCGGCTCTTCTACAAAAACAACGAGGGTTTGACCTAAGAGTTTGAGAGAGAGTTAACATGATGTTTTCCTTCTACAACGATAGGGAGAGAGAGGGGGGAAAAGGAATAAAATTTTGAGAGAGAGTTTGGGAGAGAGTGGGAAGAAAGCGGAAGAGAGAGGTTGCATAAATGAGAGGTGAGGAGAGAGGAAGTGAAGAAGAAGAATTTATACAGGGAAGGTGGCCCTAGAGTTCGGGCGGGACTGAAGCAACGTTGTTTGGTCGCTCCATCCCCTCTTGTCCACTGGCCTTTCCTCTTTGCCGTGTTTAATGTTTAAGGCTGTATAAAGTGACGATGATTTTTTCAAAACTTCAATAATTATGGAAAAATAATAATTCATTTCTAAAAATTCCTAGAAATTTTCCCAAGGGCAAAGTTACAAATTAAATTTTTAAAAATATAATTAACAAGAAATGATGGGGTACATTAATAACAAAATATGAAAATAATTTTTTTCAACAAAAAAATTATTACTTTTATTAACCCCCTAAACCAATAACTAGTAGCACAATATTAGTAAAATTATAATTCTGTCATTGCCTTCTTATAACGCTTATAATTTATAATAAAATTTATATTTTTATGCCTAATAAAAAATTAATTATATATAATATACACATATTTATAATTGGTATTCTTGTTAAAAAACTGAATTGAATAATATACATCTCTCCATATTATTATATATAAAAGCTTGTTCACTAATCTCTACTAATATTGTTTAGTATACCTAAGTAAACATGATATACTATATGTTAAATACCATGTTTTGTCTTATTGAAGGGCATGCTCACCGTGAAAAGAAATAAAGGTTATAACTGAAAAATAGTTAAATAAGAAATAAATCTAGGCATACTGTAAACAAATATTGAATGTATATGAATTATGAAGATCTTAAAAAATTATTTTATAAATATTTTATCAAATTATTTTGGTTTTTAAAAATTTCAAAGAAATCAAATATGTTGTAATAAAGTTATAAATATCCATTATAAAACAAAAAAAATAATGAAAATGTTAGAACTATTCTCCATAATACATTCTTAATGTATAATGGCCTTTTATAATTTCACAAAAAAAATAATAATTAACTTACATTTTAATTACAAGTATTTAAGTAAAAATTATATTTAATTAATTTGAATAATAAATGTATTTAAAATTCAAACATATATAAACCATATAGAATCGTGGATCTCCTTGATACACTTTTTTATTTTAATTTGGATCAAATGTAACAGCCCAAGTAATTTTTGCATTTTTACCAGTACCGTAAAAAGTTTTTACACAGTTATTTACCATTAAAATTAATCTTGGGTAATTAATTTATGGTAACTTGTACAATTTCGAAACCGAGCCCTGTCCCGCATTTGGAATTTTTCTGCGGATTTTTCAGACCAAAATTGGAATTTTTCGAGTCCAGGAATCTTCAGAAAAGTCAAGTTTAACCCGGACCAGAAATAAAAGTCAAAGGGGTTTAATGGTTATTTTCTGGTCCGGACAAAACCCGCCTCACATGCTGCACAGTGTTGAGTTTTGCAACCGCCTTCCACTGTGAAGCCTGTGAGCAGAATGTGCTACCCGCGCCTTACCAGTGTTTTGCTTGTGCTTCACCAGTCTTGCATGCCTTACCTGTGTTCTTCTACCTCACCATGCACACAGCCTTCATTTTCATCCTCTCTTCTGCAAAGCCTCACTAGCAAAGCCTCCTACTGCAAAACTCAAACCTGCAAAAAAAAAAAAAACAACACACACACACCCACACCAGCCACCACACACCACCCTCTTCCTTTCCTTCTTCCTTTCTCTTCCCGTGAACCACCACCACAACCCGAGACCTCCACCATAGCCGAGCCACCCAAC
The DNA here is from genome assembly GCA_028386065.3 of Turnera subulata. Lineage (NCBI taxonomy): Eukaryota > Viridiplantae > Streptophyta > Magnoliopsida > Malpighiales > Passifloraceae > Turnera > Turnera subulata. Next base: position 511,838 of record JAKUCV010006750.1, on the reverse strand, counting down.
ACCTCACGCACCTCCACCGCCACACTTGTCGCCGTCCACTTCTCCTTCTCCTCCCTTGTTCCTCGTCGCGGCAACCCGAAGCAGCCGCTTTCCTTCCCGCTGCAGATCGACTCCGCCATGACCACCGCAGCTGACGACGACCTGCGACGCGACGAAGCCTGTGACGTCGCCGCCTCCCTTCGCCTCTGCCTGCATCGTCCCGCCAGCCGTGTTGCACCGCCGTCCGTCGCGCCTCCGACCGTGCTGTCTTCTCCCCGCTGCGCTATCACCTCCGCAGCTTCCTAGGTGAGCAGCAGACCTGTGGACGACCCGGATAGGTCTCTGGGTCGGGTCCTAGGCTGCGCCGGTTCTGGGCCAAGCGTGGCTTGGACCTGTTGTGGTCTGGGCCATGACCTAGGCTTAGGTCTTGTGTTTTGAGGTTGGCTATTAGACTTGGGCTGCATAGTATGGCCCAGTTCGGATTTTAAAAATAAAGAAGAAAGAAATTCTGGAAAAGAGGGAAAATGGAAAAAAATAAAGATAATAAGGTTTATAATTTTGGGAAATAAATATAATTCTGAAAAAGAGTAATAATCTGGAAAATAATATGGAAACTAAAAATAAATTATATCTACCTTTGTTAATAATTGTGCAAAAAATTAATCATTTTAAGAAAATAATATTGGAAAGGGTATTATCAAAATATGATACCGGAATTGTAACCGGGTATAAGTATGGTACTATTTTGACACATGGATAATAAATGGTGAATTATGATGATAATGGAAATAACCCGAGGCAGTACCGAGTCGATTCAGTATTTTAATTTTACGGCATACAGTACTAGCATGGCATCTGCATAGCATCTTATATGTGCATATTATTTGTTTGGTATAGGAGTTGATAACGAGCAGTTACCTGTGGAACTGGACTTGGAGTCTGTTGGGCATTTCCAAAATTGATAATCGGCTAAGGTGAGGATGGATAACCTTTGATATGTGCCCGTAATACTGTGTGTGTTTTGTTCTTTGATTGAACTACTGAGACGGTTATTGTTGGTTGTTTGACTGCTATGATGTTGTTGTTATTGTTGATAAACTGTGTTATTGGTTTGTGGATATTGTGTTGAGACTAATGTTGAACTGATAACTGTGGATAATTGAGGAAAGGATATTGAGTATTGGAAATGGAATTGGAATTGAAATTGAGATGATGATCTAATTGTCACGTGGAAAGTAGTGGTACGACTAGATGGTTAGAGGCTAGTTCTGTGGTGTCATGGCCGGTTTGGTTATTGGAGATGTTGATCCCGAATGATTCGGAAATTGGGATGTTGATCCTGGATTGGTTGTTATTGGGATGTTAATCCCGGATTGTGTTTTGGCCTGGCATCCGGAATTAGATAATAACCAGGTACGACCCTAGCTTGTCCAGTGACAGGGGCCCGGAAGATAAAATTTTGTAATAATAATAAACATTCTTTTGGTCTTGGGTCAGTCATATTTTGGTAGAATCTTTGAGTTGTCTTTGCCTGTATTTTCTTCAAAAGTATTATGGTTGCCTGCTAATGCATGTGAAATACGCATAGTTTTAAGGCATGATTTTGTACACAAACCATCCTCAATTCACTGTGATTATGTGCCTCATATGCAATATTCCATCATATTCCTCCAATTTCCATCCCTTACTGTGTGATTAGTGGTTTCAGGTACATTTTGGCCAAATCGATGGGATTTCACTGAAGAATATGAGGATACAGCCTCAGTCACAACGTGAGCCTATGACAGAGTCTGTGAGCCATCCTTGAGGCCGTCGATTCAACAAGAACCCAGCAAACAACCTCAAACCACCTTCGGATCACCAAGTTTTCACTGAATCACATTGCACTCACCATGATCCAGGAAGTCCTCATGACATCACACCATCGACGAAAGAAACAGAAGCCAATTAAAGGAAGAATTTGAGAAAGAGCTGTCACAGCCTCACCCACAGCGTGAGGCTGTACACGCGACAGAAACCCAGAAAATGCAAAAAGAATAAAGAACGCCGCCACTTGCACCACCCGCTCCACTAACTTAAAATAGTCACTCTCGTGACATTCACGGAGCACTTTGAAGGAAAAGGAGCACTGGGAACATGACGCCCAGAAGGGATCTTGGTTATCCTCTGCAAAAGGGTGTCTTGGAACTCACATCCCACCAATCGACGCTGCCCATTCCGCCTGCTCTGACAACACCGCTGGAGATTCTGCAACTTGACCGACACCCATCATTTCCAGCAAGTGGGGGAGAAGAGGAGAGAGAGAGAGAGAAAAAGAGAGCGGCACCTACAAGAAGAGGAGTCGGGGGAAGCAAGCGAGGGGTCGAACAGTGGAGAAAACACCACAAAAGCTCCAAGCGAAACACGATTCTGCAGTTTTCTAGGCAGTAATCGTGTTGTCCCACAACCAACTGTTCAAGACAGACTGCTTTTCACCCCTTCCACTGTCATTTTTGTATTTTCTATTATGAACTAAACAACCCCTTCTTAGGTTGAAGGGGGAAGCATGTACCCGATTTGTGTTTAATGAACTGCTCTTGTTTTAACCCCTTCCTTCTTGCTTTAGTTGTTGAGTTATTAATCCATGTCTAGGTTCTGATCAAACCAATGCATGAATTCAGGTAGCTAGGTGAAGGACCAAAAGGAGAAACCATAGTTACCAGAAAAACAACAACCAAACCTTAGTTTTTAACTCGTGAGAGAATTAGAAACTAATTAAGGAATTAGCCTCAACACCAAATCTTCATCCCCCTTGAGTTTGACCTATGCGAAAGCACTTGGAAGATGAGAACCTTGGGAGGAACCTGTGACTGAAAACAAATGGGTTCATTATAGGTTGAGAGCGCCTGCAAGAACCAATCCTTATAATTGACCCTTTAGTCGGCCACAGCCTCAGCCTGTCACAGTGTATGTTGCTGTCGACAGTGTCGAGCTGTGTCAAGCACAGCCTCAGTCTGTGACAGCATAGTCAAGAGATAACCACCTCCTAATTTGATTCTTGATTGATTATTGGGTAGCATACTCTTATTTCAGTAGCAACCTGGTGAAGAACCGAAAGGAGAAGCCAGGAGTGTTAGACCTACAATAGTCAACCTTCACTCCTTAAGCATTCGAAAGAAGGTAAGGTGAGGCTGTGGGAACCAGCACCAACATTAAACTTCATCCCTAAGTGGACGTCTGCTCTAGTGACAGGGGGTAGATGGAAGCTTAAGGAACTATTAATAAGATCGAAAGCTGTTGATAGTACCTTAGGTTGGGAGCCCCGGCAAGACATCTCATTAGTCACAGCCTCATCACAGTGTCAGTCTGTGACTGAGGCTGTAGAGCAGTTCGTGAGCACAAATCAGGACATGTGGATCCCGGATGCCTAAGAATTCACCATTCCTGATCTCTCCCTCATTTAGTCTATGGTTACATTTATTTTACTGTTTATTTTGCTTCTTAATAACTATTCACCAAATCCACCACCGTTTAATTGCTTTCAAGTCCAATTAGTCTAAGATAGAAGGAAAACGGATTTCACCCAGTCCCTGTGGATACGACCTTGATACGCACTACAACAACTCTGTGCACTTGCAGGAAACCACGACTGCATCAAGTTTTTGGGTTGCCGGGGACTGGCCTTTGAATCTTTTTACTTTTTATTTTCGACTTATTAGACTTTTTGTTACTTACCCTTTTTTTTCTTTTTCCAAGTCGAAGCATTCAGGTGGTGCATGCCCCAAACCAGGAGCAAGAAGCCATCTCTAGCCTTCCACCAGGAGATTGAAGGGACAGCCCGTGAATTTTGCAAGAAGAGCAAACAGAAACAACAAACAATGGCGAACAGACTCAATGAAGGAGCGCACCCAGAGGTTGAACAGGCTCAGCCTGTGCGACCTTACATCCCCATGTCCCAGCTCCTACAACCACCAACCACCATCATCCACAACAGCATCGCCATTCCAGATGTAGACGCCTCCTATGAAATCAGAACAAATCTGCTCAGCATGTTGGAGAGGCGCACATTTGGAGGCCTGCCCTCAGAAGACCCAAACTCGCACTTGCAGAATTTTCTGCGAGTGTGTAGCACTGTGAACATAGCCGGAATGACCAAGGAGCAGCTATACATGAGAGTATTCCCATTCTCACTCAGAGACACAACATTTGAATGGCTCAACAATCATGAGGCAGGCCATTTCACAGACTGGGACATCCTAGTCAGGGCCTTCTTGAAGGAGTATCACCCGTCAAGCAAAGCTGCAAGCTTGAGGCAGCAACTCATCGGTTTCTCCCAGCATTATGATGAATCCATTCGTGACGCTTGGGATAGATTCAAGGGACTGCTCAGAAGGTGCCCAAACCACAGGATTGATGAAGCCGTGCAGCTTGAGCAATTTTATTGCGGCCTGAGTGATGAAGACCAAAACACCTTGGACAAAATGGCCAACGGTGCATTCTTCAACAAGGACTGTAATGACGGCGTGGCCATTCTTGAAGCCCTGTCCAGAAGAAAAACCCAAGTCAGGGGAGTCAAATCCCCTAGCCTCATTGAAGTAAATCGAGTGACCAAGCTGGAAGCAGAGATTGAGGCACTCAGGAAACAGTTGGGGACTGCTCATGTCAAGGCAGCCACAGCCTCAGTCACAGCCTCAGACTGTGAAGGCTGTGGAGGACCGCACAACACAACCAGCTGCCCCCTCTATTATGAGCAAGCCAACTTCATCCAGCAGAAGCAAAACCAATTTGGAAACTCCTACAATCCATAATGGAGGAATCACCCAAATTTCTCTTGGAGAGGACCAGGCGAAGAAAGAGCCCCACAATAGCCCCAGTACCAAAGGCAGAATCGAGGCGCACAGCCTCAATACCAGAGGCAGAACCAGGTGGGACAACAAGGCAGCAACACCGACATGATGAACATGCTGCAGTCCATCTTGGCAAACCAAAACAAAATGTGCGAGGAAATTTCTCAAATCAAATCCCACAGTAGGATCCTCGAAAATCAAATTGCCCAACAAGCCTCAATCTCTACTAACCAGCAAGGAGCCCTTCCAGGAAAACCGGTGGAGAATACAAGGGTTGAACATTGCAATGTAGTGACACTTCGCAAGAAAGAGGAGTTAGAGGCTACAGCACCAAGACAGCCTGACGCTGTAGAACTGACAGCACCAACATCGAGCTTGGAACGCACAGTGCAGACACAGGCTGAGCCCGTCACTGAGCCTGTAGGCACGAAGAAGGTAGAGGAACAACCCCAGACTGTCAAACCACATCAGCCTCCTCTTCCATATCCAGAAGTATACTACAAGGCCAAATTGGAAAAGCGACCCACTATGACGTCCCGCGAGAGCACTCTAATCCAACATCCACCGCCCAAGAAATGCCCAGACCCAGGGAGCTTCACAATACCATGTCATGTAGGGAGCAAGAAGATTGAAGGAGCCCTATGCGACTTAGGGGCAAGTGTCAGCCTGCTGCCACTTTCCACCGCTCGAGATATGGACCTTGGGAACATCAAGACCACAAGGATGAAAATCCAGCTTGCTGACCGGTCGCTTGTACATCCTGTTGTTGTATTAGAAGATGTACCTGTAAGGGTTGATGACTTCCTCATACCTGTTGATTTTGTGGTCACGGATATGGAGTTAGAAGCCCACACACCTATTATTTTGGGGCGACCGTTTCTTGCCACGGCCAGAGCTTTGATAGAAGTTGAGGAAAGAAGAGTGACACTGAGAGTCGGGGAAAAGACAATGAACTTCAATATGCCGAGAGCCCCTGAGCCAGAACTGGACTTAGACACCTGCTGTCAGTTCGACACTATTGATAATGGCATCAACACAAGGCAATAGGCTCAGCCTGTCCAGCAGTATGTCCAATAACCTGTCCAACAACCTCTTCCTCAGAAATTAAACAAGGTGCATTTGGACGTAAAGGGTAAGATGATGGTTTACAAGGAGAAACCCCCAGAAAAGGACAGCGAGCACAAATCCAAACGTGTCTTCAAGAAGGGAGGCCAGGTCTTTTTACGAAAAACAAGGCGATCCAAATGGACTGGTCTATTCACCATTCTTCGTTGTTTACCTCATAGGAGAATGGAGATTGGAGGTGAAGGAATCAGCCCGTTCATGGTCCATCGCAAGGAGTTAAAAATCTATCGCCCTACCATGGACACCTTCAGGGAGATTCAATCTCCCCAAAACCCTCCAACCACCTAAGCGAGGAGAATGTCCAGCTACAAGACAAGAAAGAAGCGCTTCTTGGGAGGCAACCCAAGCGAGGTAATTTTGAATTCCTCTTGACTTTCGCTGATTTCTATTTGAACATTTGGTTTGTTTTTGGTTTTTCTGTCTCTTCTGTCTTGAGCAATCAGTTGCTGCAACTCGATGACGGATGGAGTCATCAAGTCAGAGGCTCATCAGAGAAGTCCTTCCATACCCTTTTCGATTCTAAGTCTAACCATTTCATTAATGCTTGCACAGCCTCAACACAGGCTGAGCCTGTGATGTTTAACCCTGCCACATAGGATAGAACTTTCAGTTTGGGGTAGTTTTTGTAGCACATTTTAATTCCTTTTGCAATTATGTGTTTTCTTAGTTTGTATTTATTTCGGCATTGCACCCATTTCTGTTTTGTTCTTGCAGTGAGGACACTGCAAATTTTTCAGTTTCGGGTATTTTCGGGTGCAATTTAGCTTTTTGTATGCTTTTTGTATTCCTCACAGCATGATGCATTTTCTGGTGTACTTTCGAATTTTAAATTAATGCAAGTTTCAGTTCTCATTTTTCATTATATTTCTTACAGTGTGAGCCTGTCCTTATATTTATGCACCCTCTGCACATTCCATCTAATTCTGCTCATATTCTAATCACATCACTTGTTTTACTCCTCTTAAAATAAACAGAACAGTTATAATTAAACAACTGGCATCACATGAAATCTGCCAAGAAGAGAAGGGTCCTGCTAAAGTATCTTTTCTACTTAGTACAGGCTCAGCCTGTACACCTTAGAACAGGCCCTCACTTCCATCAAGGCGAAATTTTATGCAGAATCTTCAAGCAAGGAAAGGATCTAGGCCATCTTTCGCATACCCATCAGACCTCACAAATCCATACCACTCTCGTCCGTCCATTGCCACCCCATTTGAGCCGACTAGATGGCCCCCTATTTATTTCTTCACCTTGTTTCACCTCACCTAACCACTTGAAACCGAAACAGGGGCCATCATGTGCTAAGGCACAACTTCTTCCACACAGCCTCACCCTGTTGATGAGTCTGTGAACAAGAAGCAATCCCGCCGAGCATCTGAAGTTGTCTGAGCCTAACAAGCACATATCCAGAATGCTACCCAACATCTTGTATTGATCTCCTCCCAGCTGCAAAATAAAAAAAAAAAAAAAAGGAAAAGAGAAGTTGGGATGTGAGAAACACTTTGTGAATCAAACTCCATCTCAACACAAAAGGATACAATGAACCTCTGGGTAGCATGGAAAACGCAAGGGATATGGAGCCAACAGCCCCTATACAGCCTCAGTCTGTCAATATGAGAAACTGGGAATTTCGAAGTTCACAGACCACCAACTTTTGCTCAATCCACCCTCCATCCATTGAGAACCACCACCCTAGCCCCAATATAACACAGCCAAGCCCTAGTGATCCTAACTTGAAGACTTATGCACATTAGTGGAGATGGAAGTGACGAGCTTGCATATGAGGTGATGTTTTCAAATCCTAAACTTTAGCAGAATTCTCTCCAAGAGGTAGAAGAATGGATACCAGTTGCCAAATTATTCCTGTGATTTTTATGACCAAAAACTAATGACAAGGATTGTGGCTAGATTTGATGCAGTATTAAAGGAAAATCAGTGGATGTTTGAATTAAGGCGCCACATGGAAGAAACTTAATGAAAATCTGATGAACTGAAACTGCTCTCTTCGTTTCGAAAATCATTCCTCCTTTTCCTTTCTTTAATTGCTTGAGGACAAGCAAAATCTTCAGTTTGGGGTATTTTGATGCATGTGAAATATGCATAGTTTTAAGGCATGATTTTGTACACAAACCATCCTCAATTCACTGTGATTATGTGCCTCATATGCAATATTCCATCATATTCCTCCAATTTCCATCCCTTACTGTGTGATTAGTGGTTTCAGGTACATTCTGGCCAAATCGATGGAATTTCATTGAAGAATATGAGGATACAGCCTCAGTCACAGCGTGAGCCTGTGACAGAGTTTGTGAGCCATCCTTGAGGCCGTCGATTCAACAAGAACGCCGCCACTAGCACCACCCGCTCCACTAACTTAAAATAGTCATTCTTCTGACATTCCCAGAGCACTTTGAAGGAAAAGGAGCAATGGGCACATGACGCCCAGAAGGAATCTTGGTTATCCTCTGCAAAAGGGTGTCTTGGAACTCACATCCCACCAATCGACGCTGCCCATCCCGCCTGCTCTGACAACACCGCTGGAGATTCTACAACTTGACCGACACCCATCATTTCCAGCAAGTGGGGGAGAAGAGGAGAGAGAGAGAGAAAAAGAGAGCGGCACCTACAAGAAGAGGAGTCGGGGGAAGCAAGCGAGGGGTCGAACAGTGGAGAAAACACCACAAAAGCTCCAAGGGAAACACGATTCTGCAGTTTTCTGGGCAGTAATCGTGTTGTCCCACAACCAACTGTTCAAGACAGAATGCTTTTCACCCCTTCCACTGTTGTTTTTGTATTTTCTGTTATGAACTAAACAACCCCTTCTTAGGTTGAAGGGGGAAGCATGTACCCGATTTGTGTTTAATGAACTGCTCTTGTTTTAACCCCTTCCTTCTTGCTTTAGTTGTTGAGTTATTAATCCATGTCTAGGTTCTGATCAAACCAATGCATGAACTCAGGTAGCTAGGTGAAGGACCAAAAGGAGAAACCATAGTTACCAAAAAAACAACAACCAAACCTTAGTTTTTAACTCGTGAGAGAATTAGAAACTAATTGAGGAATTAGCCTCAACACCAAATCTTCATCCCCTTGAGTTTGACCTATGCGAAAGCACTTGGAAGATGAGAACCTTGGGAGGAACCTGTGAGTGAAAACAAATGGGTTCATTATAGGTTGAGAGCGCCTGCAAGAACCAATCCTTATAATTGACCCTTTAGTCGGCCACAGCCTCAGACTGCGCCCAGCACAGCCTCAGCCTATCACAGTGTACGTTGCTGTCGACAGTGTCGAGCTGTGTCAAGCACAGCCTCAGTCTGTGACAGCATAGTCAAGAGATAACCACCTCCTAATTTGATTCTTGATTGATTATTGGGTAGCATACTCTTATTTCAGTAGCAACCTGGTGAAGAACCGAAAGGAGAAGCCAGGAGTGTTAGACCTACAATAGTCAACCTTCACTCCTTAAGCATTCGAAAGAAGGTAAGGAGAGGCTGTGGGAACCAGCACCAACATTAAACTTCATCCCTAAGTGGACGTCTGCTCTAGTGACAGGGGGTAGATAGAAGCTTAAGGAACTATTAATAAGATCGAAAGCCGTTGATAGTACCTTAGGTTGGGAGCCCCGGCAAGACATCTCATTAGTCACAGCCTCATCACAGTGTCAGTCTGTGACTGAGGCTGTAGAGTAGTTCGTGAGCACAAATCAGGACATGTGGATCCCGGATGCCTAAGAATTCACCATTCCTGATCTCTCCCTCATTTAGTCTGTTGTTACATTTATTTTACTGTTTATTTTGCTTCTTAATAATTATTCACCAAATCCATCACCGTTTAATTGCTTTCAAGTCTAATTATTCTAAGATAGAAGGAAAACGGATTCCACCCAGTCCCTGTGGATACGACCTTGATACGCACTACAACAACCCTGTGCACTTGTAGGAAACCACGACTGCATCACCTGCCTATCTCTGTTTATCCTTGGTCGGTGAGCACTTCGGACTCACCCCTCGCCTGCAGGGTTTCATCCCGTAGGTTAAGTTGTTTCGTAGTTCAGGTACGACGTTGGATGGCTGCTGTTTTCTTCTCCTCCTGACCCCGGATCCATACCTCCGCTGCATGTGCATATAAGACTTCCGCTGCTGTATTATACATGGTGTTGTATTGCTGTGTTGCTGCTTTCCTATTATGCCTATGATGTTGTTTGTACTATCTTTTGCTGTTGCTGATGAGCTTTGAGGGTGTGGCTTGAATAATGGTCCCCGAGTGCGGGTGACAGATGATGTACTAGTGATTCTGTTGTATTTGGGATTTATTGTTGTGTAGTATTTGACTTTGATGTACTGTCTGTTCTATCAATAAGAATAGTTTCGGCATGTGTTTACTGTGTATTGTAAATACAGGTCGGGGCGCTTCATTTTGGTAGCGTAGCAGGGAGTAGGTCATTAGGGACATAACTGTGATTGCATGATTGTTTGTCTGTGCATAAGATCTATCATGACATGATATAATATGCATGCATATACATTCTCATATAGGTAAGACGAATGGATCCGGTTGGAGGGAATCAGCATGCTGGAGGTCACTTAGAAGACGATCAGGTATCGGTGGATCAACCGCAGCAAGTTGCGGGAGGTCCGGAACAGCCTCCGATTGTTCCTTTGGGAGACCTTACGCAGATGCTAAATGTGGTAACTCAGATTTTGTGAAGGCAAGATGCCAGAGATGCTCGTATTGATGCCATGGAAGCTTGGGAACAGAAAAACCAGGGACCAGTCGAGGATCCAGTGTATACGAAGCTGAAGAAGCTTGGGGCAGAGATTTTCAATGGTGTTACTACACCACAGGATGCTGTTCAGTGGCTCAGACAAATGAACAGGGTTATGCTGAACCTCACATGCAGGAATGATTAGTGGGCCAGATATGCCGCTGCTATGTTCCGAGGAGTTACCGTTGATTGGTGGGAGACTACAACTAGAGATCTTTCGACATCTATCACTATGCCGTGGAATCAGTTCATGGAGATGTTTCGAAGGAAGTTTGTTTCTGAGGCGTACCAGGACCAGTTATAACGAGAGTTTCTGGGACTGCAACAGAGGGTAGAACATACGGTCAATGAGTATAAGATCAAGTTCAAACGTTTGTCCAACTATGCTAGTGAGTTTGTGTCTACTCCGGAGGCCAGACGTAAATATTTCTGGGATGGTCTTCGATCTGGTATCCAGACAGTCATGGGGTACAAGGTTTATGAGACTTACCAGGACTTGCTATCAGATGCCTTAAGAGCCGAGATTATCTGGTTGGGCAATGAGAGAGGGCAATGAGAGAGAGCAATAGGAGATCCGTAAGAGACAAGCTGCATAGAGTTCTGGGTGACAGAACAAGAGGTTCCAAACACCAGCAAACCGGTCAGGATATGGACAGAGCCGATTCATGCCAGTAAGTCAGGGACGTGGATGGAACAACAACACCTACAACAACTGAGGTAGTTCTTGGACACAGTCTGGAGGGACTTCATCTAGGAATACTCGCCCGAGACTACCTCTGTCTCAGGTGAGGTGCTATGAGTGTAACGAAGTTGGGCACTACCGATATTATTGTCCCAAGTTGGGAAGATCTAGAGGTACGGCACCTTCCCAGGCAGTGCAAGCCTCAGTTGCCATTGTTCCTAGTGGTTCTGAAGTTGTCCAAGGTCGAGGACGTGGAGCTGTTCCTGCTAGAACCCAGTCAGCCATGAATCAGAGTGCAGCATTGCTGAGAGCATTTGTGATCACACTGCTGAAGAGGATCCAGAGAATGCCAATGTTATAGAAGGTACTTTTACAGTCTTCGGTAGTATTGCTTATACTTTGATTGATCCTGGTGCTATGCATTCATTCGTCGTGCAAAGTTTTGCAATACAACATAACTGTGCGAAAGAGAGTTTAACTTGTCCGATGAGGGTTAGGTTACCTGCGGGTATAGTGGTCAGGTTAACCCATGTGTGCAGAGACGTTTCTCTTTCGTATGACAACGAGGTTTTTCTTGCACGGTTGGTTGTGATGGACATGGGAGGTTTCGATATTATTTTGGGGATGGATTGGTTGTCCAGGTATAGTGCTATGGTAAACTGTCGAACCAAGGAAGTGCTGCTGACATCTGATGGTGGGCGACAGGTTTTGTTGACAGGTATTGGGAGAGCTACAGGTACCTATAGTATCTCTGCTAATCAGGATTTCGGGATGAAGCTGCTTGGTCTAGATGCTTTGTTGACCCATGTCAAGGGGGAAGAAGTTCAGACACCAGTTTTGGGGGACATCACAGTTGTGAGAGAGTTTTCAGATGTGTTCCAGAGGATCTACCAGGATTGCCACCTGACAGGGAAGTTGAGTACACCATCGACTTGATACCGGGAGTGACACCTATCTCGATGGCACCGTATCGGATGGCGCCGACAGAACTCCAAGAGTTGAAGAAACAGTTAGATAAGCTGCTCGAGAAGAGATTTATCAGACCTAGTACATCACCTTGGGGATCACCAGTGCTGTTTGTTAAGAAGAAAGATGGCATTTTGCGAATGTGTGTGGACTGCCGACAGCTGAACAAAGTGACAGTGAAGAACAAATACCCGCTTCCCAGGATTGACGACCTCTTTGATCAGTTACAGGGAGATACCATATTTTGCAAGATTGATCTTCGATCTGGCTACCATCAGATCAAGATTGTAGAGAAAGACATACCAAAGACAGCCTTCCATACTCGGTATGGACATTTTGAGTTCACAGTGGTTCCTTTCGGCTTGACCAATGCACCTGTAGTGTTCATGTGCTTGATGCACTTGGTCTTGAATGAGTTCTTGGACAAGTTAGTGGTAGTCTTCATCGACGATATTCTGATATACTCCAAAAGCAGGGAAGAACATGAAGAGCACCTGAGGATAGTATTACAGAGGCTGCGAGAGAAACAATTGTATGTCAGGTTCAGCAAGTGCAAGTTCTGGCTTGAGGAAGTCGCATTCCTTGGACATGTTGTATCCGGGGATGGGATTAAATTTGACCCTGCCAAAGTTAAAGCTGTTCTAGAATGGGAGCCACCCAAGACGGTACCCGAAGTCAGAAGTTTTCTTGGCCTTGCAGGATATTACCGAAGGTTCATTGAGGGTTTTCCCCTGATAGCTAGTCCTATGACCAAGCTATTGAGAAAAGATCAAGCCTTTATATGGAGTGAAGCCTACTAGAAGAGTTTTGATGAACTGAAGAAGAAGTTGACATCAGCACCAGTTTTGACAGTACCTATGCCAGGAGTGGAGTATGTGCTGTTTTGTGATGCTTCAGGTCTTGGTTTGGGAGCAGTTCTGATGCGAGAGGGCCGAGTGATTGCCCATGCTTCGAGACAGTTGAGACCACATGAGAAGAACTACCCGACACATGTTTTAGAGATGGCCACAGTGATCCTTGCTTTGAAGATTTGGCGACATTATCTGTTCGGAGAGAGATGCCGGATTTTCACAGAACATAAGAGTCTCAAGTACATCATGACTCAGAAGGAACTTAACCTATGACAAAGACGTTGGGTTGAGTTGCTGAATGATTATAATTGTACTATTGAGTATCACCCTGGGAAAGCTAATGTTGTAGCAGATGCTTTGAGCCGGAGACAACTAGAAGATGCTTCCACGACCTACTCGGTATCCTCTCTGATTGAGCTAAGGAAGATGGGAGTTGATTTGTCAGTTGATGAGACAGGGGCTTTGTTGACCCATATTGATGTCAAGTCTAACCTGAGAGGCTGGATTGTGGAACTAGAGGATGGAGATCCCGAGTTGATCAAGCTGAAGGAAGCAGTCCGCAGTGGAAAAGAAGACAAGTTTCACATAGCTGAGGATAGTGCATTGATGCTGGGGAAACGTCTTTGTGTTCCTAGTGTTGGTGACCTGCACAGTCAGATTCTGGAAGAAGGACATATGACGCCGTATGCTATACACCCTGGAAGCACCAAGATGTATCAAAATTTGAGGAGTCATTTTTGGTGGCCGCGTATCAAGAAAGTTGTAGCTGAGTATGTTGCTAAGTGTATCACCTGCCAGCAAGTAAAAGCCGAACATCAGGCTCCAGCGGGAAAGTTGAGATTGTTGACAGTGCCGGAGTGGAAATGTGAGATGATCACTATGGATTTTGTGGTTGGACTACCGTTGACTCGGAGACAGCATGATGCCATCTGGGTTATTGTTGACCGACTTACAAAATCAGCTCATTTTCTCCCCATCTGACTGACAGACACACTAGACAAGTTGGAGAAGAAGTATGTTACAGAGATTGTGAGACTACATGGAATCCCTAAGTCCATAGTCTCAGGCAGAGATCCGAGATTCACATCACGGTTTTGGAAGAGTTTGCAAGCAACTTTGGGTACGAAGTTGAGTTTCAGTACAGCTGTTCATCCTTAGACAGATGGACAATCAGAGAGGACTATTCAGATGCTGGAAGACATGTTAAGGACTTGTGCTCTTAATTTCAGTGGGAGTTGGGATCAGTATTTGCCCTTAGCGGAGTTCGCCTACAGCAATAGTTTTCATTCCAATATCGGCATGCCACCGTTTGAAGCTCTTTACGGAAGGAAATATCGAAGTCCAGTTTGTTGGGATGAAGAAGGTCTTCGTTTAATCATTGGTCAAGATTTGGTTAAGCAGACAGTTGATAAGACTCAGGTAGTTAAGCAGAGTATGAGAGCAGCACAGGATCGACAGAAGAGTTATGCTGACAAACATCGTCGTGAGATGGAGTACCAGGTGGGAGAAAAAATTTTCCTCCGAGTTGCGCCTTGGAAGGGTGTTATCTGATTCGGGAAAAGAGGGAAGCTGAGTCTCAGGTACATCGGGCCGTATGAGATTGTGGAAATGGTTGGACCCTTGGCGTACAAATTGTCCTTACTAGAGGAGTTGTCACGGATTCATGACGTGTTCCATGTTTCCATGTTGAGGAGGTACAGATCAGATCCGAGTCATATGGTTACTACAGCAGATGTTGAGGTATCAGAGGATCTTATGTATACAGAGCTGCCAGAATAGATTCTTGCCCGAGAGGTCAGACAGTTGAGAAACCGAGTCATTCCGATGGTAAAGGTTAAGTGGAGCGAGCACTCTGCGAACGAGTCTACATGGAAAGTAGAGGAGCACATGCGTTCTCAGTATCCACACCTGATTTCAGCATCAGAGTGAATTTCGGGGACGAAATTCTTTTAAGATGGGTAGACTGTAACAGCCCGGGTAATTTTTGCTTTTTTACCAGTACCGCAAAAAGTTTTTACACAGTTATTTACCATTAAAATTAATCTTGGGTAATGAATTTATGGTAACTTGTACATCGGATTCCGAAAATGAGCCCTGTCCCGCGTTTGGGATTTTTCTGCGGATTTTTCGGACCAAAGTTGGAATTTTTTGGGTCCAGGAATCTTCAGAAAAGTCAGGTTTAACCCCGGGTTATCGGACAAGAAATAAAGTCAAGGGGGTATAATGGTTATTTTCTGATCCGGACAGAACCCGCCTCACATACTGCACAATGTTGAGTTTTGCAGCCGCCTTCCACTATGAAGCCTGTGAGCAGATTGTGCTACTCGTGCCTTACCAGTGGTTTGCTCGTGCTTCACCACTCTTACATGCCTTACCTATGTTCTTCTGCCTCACCATGCACACAGCCTTCATTTTCATTCTCTCTTCTACAAAGCCTCACTAGCAAAACCTCCTACTGCAAAACTCAAACCTGCAAAAGAAAAAAAAAACAACACACACACCCCCACACCAGCAAACGTTGCCGTTTTGGGCAACCACCACACACCACCCTCTTCCTTTCCTTCTTCCTTTCTCTTCCCGTAAACCACCACCACAACCCGAGACCTCCACCACAGCCGAGCCACCCAACACCTCACGCACCTCCACCGCCACACTCATCGCCGTCCACTTCTCCTTCTCCACCCCCGTTCCTCGTCGCGGTAACCCGAAGCAGCCGCCTTCCTTCCCGCTGTAGATAGACGCCGCTACGACCACCGCAACCGACGACAACCCGCGATGTGACGAAGCCTGTGACGTCGCCGCCTCCCTTCGCCTCTGCCTGCGTCGTCCCGCCAGCCATATTGCACCGCCGTCCGTTGCGCCTCTGAGTGCTGTGATCTCCCCTTCGCGCTGTCACCGCCGCAGCTTCCTAGGTGAGCAGCAGAACCGTGGACGACCCGGATAGGTCTCTGGGTCGGGTCCTAGGCTGCGCGGGTTCTGGGCCAAGCGTGGCTTGGACCTGTTGTGGTTTGGGCCTTGACCAAGGCCTGGTTCTTTTGTTTTGAGGTTGGGTATTGGACTTGGGCTGCATAGTATGGCCCAGTCCGGATTTAAAAAAAAAAAAGAAGAAAGAAATTCTAGAAAAAAGGGAAAATGGAAAAAAAAATAAAGATATTAAGGTTTATAATTTTGGGAAATAAATATAATTTTGGAAAAGAGTAATAATCTAGAAAATAATGTGGAAATTAAAAATAAATTATATCTACCATGGTTAATAATTGTGGAAAAAATAATTATTTTAAGAAAATAGTATTGGAAAGGGTATTATCAAAATATGTTACCGGAATAGTAACCGGGTATAAGTATGGTACTATTTTGACACATGGATAATAAATGGTGAATTATGATGATAATGGAAATAACCCGAGGCAGTACCGAGTCGATTCAGTATTTTAATTTCATGGCATACAGTACTAGCATGGCATCTGCATAACATCTTATATGTGCATATTATTTGTTTGATATAAGGGTTGATAACGAGCAGTTTCCAAAATTGCTAATCGGCTAAGGTGAGGATGGATAACCTTTGATATGTGCTCGTAATACGGTGTGTGTTTTGTTGCTTGATTGAACTGCTGAGATGGTTATTGATAGTTGTTTGACTGCTATGATGTTGTTGTGGGTTAAGCACCTTTTTAGGCCCCTGAGTTTTGCGTTTGTCCCGTTCGTGTACCTATGAGTTTTTCTGTCCCTTTTATGTACCCCGGGTTTGAAATTTTGGCCTTTTTCTATACCTCGGGCAGCCCGACTGATGACGTGGCAAGTTGCCCGGGCAGACCCGACACGTGTCAGACACTTATTGGTTCACGTCAGCAAAAAATGGGGCCCACCTTATCCCACAAATTTTTATTTTTCGGAAAATCAAAAATTCTTTTTTCAATTTTTAAATACCTTACCAACTGGTTGGCCCAATTTTTTCCGGTTCGCCTCGCCCTACCAGTTCATCCGTTTCTAAAACCTAATAAAAACCAGGTGGTAATTCTGACCCGTAGCTGATTTAAAATAAATTGACCCATATAATTACTACTTTCCTCACAGAATTAACAAAAAAATATCCTTAATCTTTTCTTATTAACCATCATTATTTCTTTTTTAAAAAATAAATAATTTTCCTTTTCCTCATAATTCGTCGCCTGTGCCCCTTCACTGAACCCATCATCTGCATCCTCCTCCTTTTCCCTATCTCTCCTCCATCCTCCTCATCGTCGCCAACTGCATCGAGTGAAGGAGGAAGAAGACTTTGAAGGCTCGTGCGAGCCGCGCACTGGTGCCCCCCGACTAGACCTATGCGTGGACGCGCCTGAGAGTCGTCGTCGCTGCCTTTGCCCCCTCGACCCTCCTCCCTTCCTCGTTTCTTTCGCTGTTTTCAGTTTGGTGTGGTGTCTAATCGGGTTGTTCTATCTGTGTGTGTATGTGTATTGGTGGTGGTTTGGAGTTGGGTTGTTGTTGATGGCAGTGACCGTGATGGGTCTGCTCATGTACGGTGGTCGAGGCGGCGGTGGGGTCTTGTGTGCTGGTCGCTGGCCGGATGTGGTGGGTGGACAACCAGCAGCGGAGATCGAGGTTCTCGGGTTTTAAGTGCGGCAGAACGGAACTTTTTTTTCTGGAAATTGGGAGGGGTAGTGATGCCAGTTTGGATGGTGATTGGGGTTGTTGGATTCATAACAGTACATGGTGTTGGGATTGGCTGGGGTTGGTTGCGGTAGTGGTGTTAGGTTTGGCTGTTGGCGGCGGCGGGGTCACGCTCGACCAAGAACAATTTTGATCTACCACCACAAGAGAGAGAGGGAAGATCGATGTGGCGGTGTGTGTGTCGCAGGAAGAGGAGAGAAGAGGAGAGGAAGGAAGAGAAGAAAAAAAAGGGAGAAAGCGTGGGTGCTGGTGGGGGGGAGGAAGAAGATGAGGAAAAAAAGAGAAAAAGAAAAGAGAAAAGAGAGAAAAAAATAAAATAACAGGAATAAATTAATTCAGACCATATCGGGTAAACCATAAATTAAATTGAAGTGAGTTGATGGGGTTGAGCTGGTATGGCGAGGCGAACCGGTGAAAAATCGGTCCAACCAGTCGGTAAGGATTTTAAAAATTAGGAAAATGAATTTTCGAATTTTCGGGAAAAAAATCTGAGGGAAACGGTGGGCCCCACCTTTTTTTCGCCGTGGACCAATAGGAGAGTGCCACGTGTCAGGTCTGCCCGGGCAACTGGCCACGTCATCGGCCGGGCTGCCCGAGGTATAGGAAAGAGCCAAAAACTGAAACCCGGGGTACCTAAAAGGGACAACAAAACTCGCGGGTACAGGAATAGGACAAACGCGAAACCCGAGGACCCAAAAAGGTGCTTAACCCATGTTGTTGTTGTTGTTGATAAACTGTGTTATTGGTTTGTGGACAATGTGTTGAGATTAATGTTGAACTGATAACTGTGGATAATTGAGGAAAAGATAATGAGTACTGGAATTGGAATTGGAATTGAAATTGAGATGATGATCTAATTGTCACGTGGAAAGTAGTGGTACGACTAGATGGTTAGAGGCTAGTTCTGTGGTGTCATGGCCGGTTTGGTTATTGGGGATGTTGATCCCGGATGATTTGGATATTGGGATGTTGATCCCGGATTGTGTTTTGGCCTAGCATCCGGAATTAGTTAATAACCAGGTACGACCCTAGCTTGTCTAGTGACAGGGGCCCGGAAGATAAGATTTGGTAATAATAATAAACATTCTTTTGGTCTTGGCTCAGTTGTATTTTGGTAGAATCTTTGAGTTGTCTTTGCCTGTATTTTCTTCGAAAGTATTATGGTTGCCTGCATATCTCTGTTTATCCTTGGTCGGTGAGCACTTCGGACTCACCCTTTGCCTGCGGGGTTTTATCCCGTAGGTTAAGTTGTTTCGTAGTTCAGGTACGACGTTTGATGGCTGCTCCTTTCTTCTCCTCCTGACCCTGGATCCATACCTCTACAGCATGTGCATATAAGACTTCCGCTGTTGTATTATACATGTTGTTGTGTTGCTGTGTTGTTGCTTTCCTATTATGCCTATGATGTTGTTTGTACTATATTTTGCTGCTGCTGATGAGCTTTGAGGGTGTGGCTTGAATAATGGTCCCCGAGTGCGGGTGACAGATGTTGTACTGGTGATTCTGTTGTATTTGGGATTTATTGTTGTGTAGTATTTGACTTCGATGTACTGTCTGTTCTATCAATAAGAATAGTTTCGACACGTGTTTACTGTGTATGGTAAATACGGATCGGGGCGCTTCTTCAAATCTAGCGGATTTTAGAAATAAAAATTATTTTTAATTTTAAAAGTTTGTTATTTATATTATTTTTTCACATAAACCATAGAAGGAAAAAATTTACAAATTTGTCTTTTATTAATAGTCAAATATGAAAATCAATTATTCTTCACTTTGGTTGACTCCTATTCAATGAAATAGTTACATAGTATCAATCAAAACAAAATTTTATTTGTTCATTCGTTTACCCCTAATAATTTATAATATAATTTTTATTCCTACTCCAAATAATAAATTAATTATAAATAATATACAAGTATTTATAGTCTATATTCCTGTTCAAAAAATGAATTTAAATAATTTTTCTCTATGCATAGTGTTACATATAAGACCTTGTTCATTAATATCTATTATTATTCTTTAGTGTACGTAAGTAAACCTATATGTTAAATATCGTATTTTTATAAAGAAAAAGGCATGGTTATGTAGAAAGAAATAAAAGCTATAACTTTTATTGATCAATAAATAAAAATTATAATTGAAAAATGGTTAAATAACATGAAACTAGTTATGTTGTAAACAAATATAAATCTATGTGAATTATAAAGATCATTGTAAGATAGTTAGAATTTACAAAGAAATCCACTATGTTATAGTAAAGTTATAAATATACCTAAGAAAACATAAGAGAGAGTAGAGGAAATAAAAATTAATAATTATTTTTGGAAGTGAAGTATTGGTTCATTAATATTAATTGAACTACATATAATAAAAATGTTAAAACTAATTTCCATAAAATGGCTAGTGCACTATAATGGGAATTTATCATTGCAAAAAAAATATTCACTACCTTCCAATTTAATTACACTTATCTAAGTAAAAGTTTCATTTAACTAATTTGAATAAATTAATTTAACATTTACACATATATAAATAGGAAATGAGTTTATGTGAAAAAATTAGTGTAACATTTATAAATTTTTGGATACCATATAGATTTTCAGATCTCCAATATATATTTTCGGATTTCAATTTGCATCGGATCTTGCAGATTTAAAAAATAAAACTTATTTTTAATTGTATTTTTATTTTAATTTTTAATCTAAATCAGATAGGCCAAAAATTGTCAAAACTACTCTTCATTAAGAGTAAAACATAAAAATTAATTATTTTATTTTTGTAACTAAAAATCATTACTTCGGCTCACTCTTAATCCAGGAAGTACTAACATAATATTAACCAAACTAAAATTCTGTTTTATGCATTCCATTAACGAGAATTTATAATATAAATTATATTCCTACACCTAAAAAAAATTAGTTATAAATAATATAGATGCATTTATAATCTATTTTTCTGTTTAGAAAATAAGTCTATATAATTTGTATCTATCCATATTGTTATATAATAGAAATTATTGACTATTCTCTATTATTATTTTTTAGTGTACCTGTAACGCCCCGGATTTTCATTATTGGATTTATGAAATTTCAGGAATTTTTATTCCAAATTTACCCTTGGGGTATTTTCGAGTTTTAGTCAAGGAAATAAATTATTATGCCTTGGAAATGTCAATTTTAAGTTGGTATTGTTCGTGGTTCGGGTCCCGGGGGAAACGGATTCGAGATCGGGGTGAAACGCGATGTTTAACGCGGTTTCTATTGAAACTACGTCGTTTTGGAAAAGAAAGAGAAAAAAAAAAAAAGGAAGAGAGCTGGTCAACGGGGCGGGTTGACCGCGCCAAGCCAAACGACACGACGTCGTTTTGGGCTTGGCGTGTCAAAACCCTAACCGGCCCTTCTTTCCCTTTTTTTTTCTTTTTTCTTCTTTTCTCTCCTCCTCTTCTTTTCTTCTCTTCTTCTCCCGTCACCGCTACCCTCTTCTCTCTCTCTTCCTATTTCTCTTTTCCTCTCTCTTTTCCTCCACTCTTCCACGAAACCTCCTCACCCCGATCGTCCGCTGCAGCCTTTCATCCCTTCCCTCTCCACACAGCCCGAATCTCTTCTCCTCGCCGTTCATTGCAGTGTCGTCTCTCGCCACGGCTGGAGCACGTCGCCGCCGCCGCTGCAGTCGGGAGGGGAAAGAGCCGCGAGCACGGGTGAGTACTCCTGCTCCCTCTCCCTTTTCTTTTCTCGTTTTTGGGTTTCTTTTGTGTTGATGGGTTTTGGTTTCGTTTGTTGTGTCGGGCGTTGGATCGGTGGCGGGTGGTTGTTGTTGTGTTGGGTGTGTGTGGTGGTATTCGGGTTGTTGTTGTTGTGTTGGGTGTGTGGGTTGACGGCGTCGAGTTGTGTTGTTGTTGGACGGTGGCGGGGCTCGTGACTGTTGCAGGTTGTAGTGGTGGTGTTTGGGCGGCGGGTCATTGTGGTGTGGTCGTTGCAGGTTGTCTCCGGGCAGAGGGACGCCGGCGTTGGTGGTTGCTGTGGAGGTGTTGTGTTCGGCAGTAAGCTTCCGGGTAAGGATGCGATCTCCTTCCTGTTTCTTTTGTCAATTTTGTGTTGTCGGATTGTTGAATGGATGGTTGATGCATGTTGGCAGAACTGTTGGGTTCGTTCTGGTGGTTTTGGTGAATTCCGGCGAGGCTCGGGAATTTTCCGGCGAAGGCTCGGGATTTTATTTCGGCATTTAACGGTATTACCTCTATGTGTAATTTGATGTACATTCATGGCATGTAATAATTAATGTAGGAATAATTGTTGTATCGGAAATAAAGGATGTTTAGTGGAATACCGGGTGCGGGGCTGTGAGTGTGTATAACCGGGAGTTTACCGACACGGGTAGAACCATAGGCCGGGAATATTTGGACTCGGGTAAAACCCTTAAGTGGAAATTGGTCCGAATCGGGCCTAGGCCCAGCAACGTGATTTTTATAACTTGATTTGAAAACCATTGGACTTAGATGGGCTTTAGGCCCGGGGACTCGTTAAGGACATAATGAATGGGCCATAGGCCCGGGAACTATTTATGGACTTAGTTGGGCTTAAGCCCGGTGAACCTTAGGTCCCGATACTCGGAGTTTAGGTGAGAGAAACACCTTGACGGGCTTAGACCCGGGAATTACATAATTGGCTAGTTAGGGACGGGTTTAACTCAGTTGAGCATTTAGTGATCATGCATGCACGTTTGGTTGTAAATGTTTTGTAATATTTGTGTGTGCCGGTATTCAGGCACAGGTAATACCTCGGGAGCTGGAGGATCTTTTTTGGGAAAAGCTCCACAGGACAATCGTCGTTGAGGTGACTTTATACGTCTTTTTATGTTTGTATGCATGAGCTTGTTGGATTGGTCTGTTTGAGTTGCATGCCTGTTTACTAACATGCTGTGATCCGTATTGTGTGCCTATGTGTTACTATTTGCTTATGAGCATGATGTTTGGATTGTTATGGGATATAAAATGTGGAGTGATTTTGGGTGATTTGTGTGATGTGCTGTGGGTCGAAGACCCGGATATTCGATTGAGTCGATTACTCACACAACCCTGTTAAATCACAACTCTTGGCACACATGAACTCATAATTTGTGAATAAGAATATTGTACTGTAGAAGATAGGCTACTGTGTGCTGATGACCAGTTGGTTCGAGCGGGAAATATTACCCCTCGGGTTTACATGCGGGATAGCGTGGTATATGCGGTATAGCATATGGGTCTGTGATGACCGGTTTCTACCTCCCTCCTTCTACCTCCCCCTTTCTATCTCCCTCTTTCTCTCTGTCTCTCTCTCTCTCTCTATGGATATGTTTGGGCTTCGTGCCTGGTTTATTTGGGCTTATGCCTGGTTGTCTCATGAGACGGGACCGAGCTCGACGCACACAGTAGGGGGCCCTGAATAATAATTATATAAAGAAAACATAACACACAACAGATGAGAATAATGAACTGTTGCTTGAATGTCTTTGGCATGTTAGTACTAGTTGTTGTATGTTTGCATACTTGTCTTGTTTCTCTTCTTTCCTTTCGAACTTGTTTCTGCACACCTACATAATTAGATTTATACTGCTCACTGAGTAGGCGACTCACATAATCGCCAACGTTGTTTTTCAGACTCTTAGATAGCGTGCAGTCTCTTTCTTCTTTTCCCAGAGTACGGACGTGGATATCCCAGCAGGTAGCTGTGCTTCATTTCCCGGTTGGATCCATAGAGCCGACATGCATATCTTATACTTTGCTGTTTTGTATTTTATCATGACTTCCGCTGTACTGAATTTTGTTGAGATGTCATCTTCATTTTGATTACTTTATCGGCGGGTTGCCGGGATTTGGTATTTGGTAATGTACCGGCAGGATGCCGGGTTGACTTGAGGCTTGTTAGGCCGGTTTTGCTTTTGTTCTTTATGACATCTCGGAATATTAAAAATCTCTTTCCAGATAATGTTTTGATATTGGATTTCGTGTCCTGGGTTCCAGGGATATTTTGGTAAATTCCTTTGTTTAAGTATTTTACTTGTGAAATTGGGACACGGGTGTTTCAGCTTGGTAGCGGAGCAGGCTTTAGATCCTTGGTTTTAAAAAGTGTTTTAAACCTTGTTTTCAAAGTGATTTCTGTGTTTAAGCCTGTTTCCGGATTTATGACTTTAAAAGTGTTTTTGACTCATTTGGATTCATATAGGCGTTGATATGGATCACCAGGGGCAGCACAATGCTGAGGATGACGCCGCTACTCATGTCTCGGATAATGTGTCGGTGATGCAGGTTCCCGTTGGTCATGGGAACAATGTTGCAACAGGGAATAATGCTGCAGGTGGAGGAGGACAGAATGTTGTGCCACCTGTGCCACCTGTTGTGGACCCAGCGTTCTAGCAGTATCAGGCCCTTTTACAGTGGCAGCAGTTCCAGCAGTTTCAGCAGCAGCAGCAGGGTGCCCAGCCGGTAGCACCTATTGCAGCAGGTGATATGGAGAGTGGATACAAACACATGGATAAGTCAGTCGTGAAGGAATTCTCTGGTGAAGAGGGCAAAGCCAAAGAGTTTGATGATTGGTTCCGCCAGGCGGAGAATGTTCTGGAGAGGTTCACCTGTGCACCTGAGCAGAGAGCTCGATTTGCGGCACACAAGTTCACAGGGTATGCATTGACATGGTGACAGGAACTTGTGGCCAACCTACCGAAGCCTGTGGAGATGCCTTGGGAGGATTTCAAGGAGAAATTCTACAAGGAGTTTCTTACTGTTGGTTTTCTGGAGGAGCAGAAGAACCATTTTCTTGAGGTGAAGCAGGGTCTAGATGAGACTGTGTCTGCATTCAGGATCTGGTTCAGCATTCTTCTATCTTATGCTAGAGAGTTTGTGCCCGATGAGGTGACTAAGTGTAGGCAGTTTGTTAACGGCTTACGTACAGAGTTGGCATTAGCTGTGGCTGGTGGAGGGCACAAGACTTGGGAGGCTGTTTGTGAGGCTGCTTTTGATGCTGAGAGGGTCCAGTTGATCGGGAAGGAGGCTCGGACAGCTAAGTAGAGGAAGCAGTCATCTGCTTCGGGTCAGAGGAGGCAGTATTTTGATGCCGGTGGTGCAGATTATTCTGTTGGACAGGGTTCTTCTTACCAGGGTTCAAAGACGTTTCGAGGGCAGAGTTATCAGGGTGGACCAGGCAGATCCTCGGGAGGACGGTCCTATCAGTCTGGCTCTCAGGGACGGGGCTTCTCGGCACGGTTCTCGGGTACATGTTGGTATTGCAATAAGCCGGGACACCAGAAGTCATCTTGCTACAAGTGAATTAAGGATAATGGTGGCAGTGGTTCCCAGTACACAGTACAGAGTTCCGTGGCTAGTGGTGCTGTTTCTTCTGGTCCGAACAGGGGTGCCGGACAATAGGGTCGAGGTCGTGGGGGTTCTGGAACTCCGAACTGCGGGGGTGCGACTCAGTCTGCTGCAGCTCCTAGGGTTTATGCCATCACCCGGGAGGAGGCTGCTGATGCTCTAGAGGTTATAGCAGGTACATTTATTGTTTTTGGTCAGTATGCACATGGTTTAGTTGATCCAGGCTCAACACATTCTTTTGTATCACGTGCATTCATGACCACCCATAACATAGAGGATGATAACCTTAGTAGACCCTTGAGAGTCCGTTTACCCACTAGAGATATAGTAGTTGTTGATCGAGTTTGTAGAGATGTGTCGATAGAGTATGATAGTGAGAGTTTTCCTTCTGATCTTGCTGTCATGGACTTGGGAGAGTTTGATGTTATCTTAGGCATGGATTGGTTGTCCAGAGACCAGGCTGTAGTTGATTGTCGAGCCAGGGAAGTGGCTTTGTCTTCTCTGTTGGGGCGTAGATTGGTGTTCGTTGGAGAACGAAGAGCCTTTTCGGTGTGTTGTGTCTCGGCCATCCAAGCTTTCAGGATGATCCTAGAGGGTTGTGATGCCTTTTTAGCTCATGTGGTCGATTCTTCGGTACCAGTACCTGGAGTGGAGGATATCCCTATTGTTCGGGAGTTTCCTGATGTTTTTCCTGATGACTTACCTGGGTTGCCTCCGGAACGGAAGGTGGAGTATACAGTTGACCTGGTACCGGGAGTTGCACCTATTTCTATACCGCCCAACAGAATGGCTGCGGCAGAACTTCAGGAGTTGAAGAAGCAACTAGAGGAGTTGTTGGATAAGGGTTTTATTAGACCGAGCATCTCACCATGGGGTGCCCCGGTCTTGTTTGTGAAGAAGAAGGATGGCAGTATGCGGATGTGTGTGGACTATAGGTAGTTGAACAAGGTGACTGTGAAGAACAAGTATCCTTTGCCCAGGATCGATGACTTGTTCGATCAGTTGCAGGGTGCTTCTGTATTCTCGAAGATTGACATGCGATCTGGTTACCATCAGGTTCGGATTGCAGAGCAAGACATACCGAAGACTGCATTCCGCACTCGGTATGGTCATTATGAGTTTGTGGTTGTTCCATTTGGGCTGACGAATGCACCGGCATGTATGATGCAGCAGGTCTTCCATGAATTTCTGGACCGGTTTGTGGTAGTGTTCATTGATGATTTCTTGGTCTACTCGAGTAGTAAGGCCGAACATGAGGACCACTTGAGGCTGGTTTTACCGAGGTTAAGAGAAGAGCAGCTTTATGCCAAGCTCAGCAACTGTGAGTTATGGTTGGATGAGGTCGTATTTCTTGGGCATAGTGTGTCCGGTGAGGGCATTAAGGTGGATCCGGCCAAGATTAAGGCAGTCATGGATTGGGAGCCACCAAAGAGTGTATCTGAGATATGGAGTTTTCTTGGACTTGCTGGTTACTACCGGAGGTTCATTGAGGGTTTTTCCTTAATAGCGGGTCCCATGACTATGCTGTTCAGCAAAGACTATACTTTTGCTTGGGATGACAGTTGTCAGAAGAGTTTTGAGGAGTTGAAGAGTCAGTTGACTTTTGCACCGATTTTGACTGTTCCGAGACCCGGCGTGGAGTACACGGTGTTCAGTGACGCTTCTGGTCTGGGCTTGGGATGTGTTTTGATGCAGGAGGGTCGGGTGATTGCTTATGCCTCCAGGCAGTTGAGAACTCACGAGAGGAACTATCCGACCCATGATCTGGAGTTAGCTGCTGTGATCTTTGCTTTGAAGATCTGGAGACACCATCTGTACGGCGAGAAGTGTCGGATTTTCACAGATCACAAGAGTCTGAAGTACATCATGACCCAAAGGGAGCTTAACATGTGGCAGAGACGCTGGATTCAGCTTCTGAAGGATTATGATTGTACTATCGAGTACCATCCAAGCAAGGCTAATGTTGTTACAGATGCATTGAGCCGGAAGAGAGTGGCTTCTGCGGATGCGGACTCAGTTTCTTATGCTTTGCCTTCCTTGGTGGAGCTGAGGTCGTTGGATGCACAGTTGGAGGTGGATATTACTGGGGCGTTGTTAGCCAGTTTGAGCTTCCGGCCGACCTTGAGGGATAAAATCATGGAGTTGCAGTATGGTGATCCTCATTTAGCAGAGTTGAGGGATAAAGCTCTCGGTGGAGAGAGTTCTAGTTTCTATGTCCGGGAGGATGGTGCTTTGATGACCAGTGATCGGTTGTGTGTTCCGGAAGTTGATGATTTGAGGAGATGGATCATAGATGAAGCGCATAACGCGCCGTATGCTATGCATCCGGGTAGCACCAAAATGTACCAGAACTTGAAGAGTCATTATTGGTGGCCCGAGATGAAGAAGGATGTTGCGGAGTTTGTGGCTCGTTGTATGACGGGTTTTTGGTACTGTTGGTACCCATATTTTATGGTTTGAGACAATCATGTACCCAAACTTTTTGTCTAGACATTTATGTACCTGGACTTTTAACGGGCAGGTCAGTCATGGGTCTCGGGCGGGGTATATGCTGATGTGGATGCTGCCCCAAATTGGGTAGCTGCCCGTTGCTCAAAACGGCGTCGTATTAATGCATTACGACGCCGTTTCATGTTCACGTGGCAAGCATGGATCCCACCCATTGTCCCAGATACTAACCCAGTTTCGTGCCCCGGTTCAACCACAGTTTCAAAGGTTCAACCGAAAAGACCACATGACACTTCCCACCAAACACAACACCAACTGTATTAATTATCAACAATAAATTAATGCATTTAACATCTCCCCAATCGGGAATTAATGCATTTAATGTTTTTTTACATTAATGTATTAATTATTAACAACAAGTCAAAATCATCACCCTCTTTCCAAACCAACCTCCTTTGCCCATCGTCTTCTTTTTATTAAAAAATAATAATAATAAAAGATTCATCTTCCTCCACCCATTCAAATCCAATATCAGGAGAACACCTCATGACAACAATCCCCCATCGCCGACGATGAACCAGCAAGCCCAGCCCCAAGCTAAATCAAGACAACCATTACCCACTACACCATTTCTTTTTCTTTTCAAACCCTCACACCCACACTCAGTCTCAACCCTTCCTCTTACTCGATCTTTTGGGTCTATACTCAATCTCTCTTCTCCTCCACGAGCTGCCACTGCTTGTCATGATGCCGTCGCGTCGCCACCTCTGTCAAGGTCACGGAAGGGGAGTGCGAGGGAAGGGGGACCCAAACTGAAAGAACCAAAGATCCATTACTCTCCTTTCCTCCTTTCCTTTTTCGTTTCTTTTATTCTCTTTGCTTTTGGGTTTCTTCCTTTGTTGTTGATGTGGTTGGGTTTTATTCTAATTGAGGTTGTCCTTTGACGGTGATTCTGTGATGGAGGGTTTTGTATTTATGGTTTGTTGGTGTTCTCGGGTTGTGGATGTGCAGGGTTTGTTGATGGCGGAGGCGGGATCGTGGTGGTGGTGGTGGTGGTGGTGGTCGGGGGTGGGGGTGGGGTTGTTCTTTTTGTTTTTAACTTTTTAAGAAAAATAGTTGATAAGAAAATGGGTTTTTGTAATATAGGTTGGATGACTCCTAATTTAATTTGTAAATCTTTATCGAATTAGCGAGGGAGACTACCAATAATATCGATCATTGGTGGAACTACTGAAATTAATTCAATACGCAGCACCATGTCATCAAATGATGGATATTGAAAATACGATAAAAAAAAAAAAGACAATCGATATTGAAAAGGGAAAGAAAAAGTACTTGCAGTATTCTAACCAAAAAAAAAAAGCAGGGAGGCTTTGACCAAAAGGTTATGTTCTTTGTTTTTTATTATTTTTTTTGAAATTTCTTGTTTTTATTCTTTAACTTTTTTAAGAGAAATAATTGATAAGAAAATATTAAGGACATGATGAATAATATACATAAAACCTTTTGATTAATAATAAGTTTTCGTCAAATTTAAAAAAAGAAAGAGCTGAAAAAAATTAATAATACACACAAAACCTTTTGATTAATAATAAATTTTTGTCAAATTAAATAAATAGTTGGAAAATTCCTCCAAAAAAAAAACAGTTGGAAAAAATAGTAAGTTTTCGTTGGATTCTAAAAATTACTAATTTGACATATTATTAATGAATAATAGGTAATTGACCTGCCCGAAAAAAGTCTGGGTATGAGAATAAGTTTTTTGCCTGTTTTTAAAACAAAAATAATTTTTTGAGTAGAATTTTGTTTTGCTCTTTTTGTAAAAAAAAAAATAATTTTTTGTTGAGTAAATTTTTTTTACTTTTTTATGTAAAAAGAAAATTGTTGAGTAATTTTTTTTACTTTATTTTGTAAAAGAAAAATAATTTTTTGTTGTGTAGAATATCTTATTTGGGTTCGGTTGAACCTCTTAAGGGTAAAACCGGGTTGGTAGTTGGGCCAGGTATTAGGAAATGGGTGGGATCCGCCTTTGCCACGTGGATGTGAAAACGACGTCATTTTGTGGTGAAACAACGTCGTTTTGAGATACGGGCAGCATCCCAATTTTGGGCAGCTTCTAAGTCAGCAGATACCCAGCCCGAGACCCATGACTGACCTACCTGTTAAAAGTCCAGGTACATAAATGTCTCGGCAAAAAGTTTGGGTACATGATTGTCTCAAATCATAAAATATGGGTACCATCCGTACCAAAAACCCTTGTATGACTTGTCAGCAAGTGAAAGCCGAGCATCAGGCTCCTGCCGGCAAGTTGAGGTCTTTGACTATTCCGCAGTGGAAGTGGGAGTGTATCACTATGGACTTTGTTATCGGGTTACCGAGGACCCGGGGTCGACATGATGCCATCTGGGTCATTGTCGACAGGTTGACCAAGTCAGCAAATTTCCTTCCGATTCAGTAGACGGATACAATGGATAAGCTGGCGAGGTTGTATGTTTCGGGTATTGTCCGTCTACATGGAGTTCTACTATCCATTTTGTCGAACAGGGATCCGAGGTTTACTTCCCACTTCTGGAAGAGTTTACAGTCAGCTTTGGGTACTAAGCTGAATTTCAGTACTACATTCGATCCGCAGACCGATGGGCAGTCGGAGAGGACTGTACAGACGTCGGAGGATATGCTTAGAGCCTGTGTGCTCAATTTCAGTGGTTCTTGGGATGAGACATTACCGTTGGTTGAGTTTGCTTATAACAACGGGTATCACTCCAGTATCGGTATGGCGCCTTTAAGGCTTTGTATGGGCGGAAGTGTCGTAGTCTGATCTGTTGGGATGAGGAAGGTCTGAGACAAGTGGTTGGTCCGGACCTAGTCTAGGAGACTGTTGATCAGATCGAGGTGGTTAAGCAGTGCATGAGGGCTGCTCAGGATTGGCAAAAGAGTTTTGCCGATAAGCATCGACGGGAGAAGGAGTACAGTGTAGGTGACAGAGTTTTCCTCCATGTTGCTCCCTGGAGAGGTGTTATCCGGTTTGGGAGGAAGGGCAAGTTGAGCTCTCGTTATATTGGTCCTTATGAGATCATGGAGCGGATTGGTCCGCTGGCCAACAGGTTGGCTTTACCGGAGGAGTTGTCGCGCATACATGATGTATTCCATGTTTCGATGCTGAGGCATTATCGGTCTGATCCTAGTCATGTTGTATCCCCGACAGAGGTGGAGGTTTCTGAGGATTTGACTTATGTCGAGGAGCCGGTGGAGATTTTGGCTCAGGAGGTGCGGTAGTTGAGGAGTCGTACCCTTCCCATGGTTCGGGTCAGATGGAGCCGTCATTCCCCGAATGAGGCTACTTGGGAGGTTGAGTCCCATATGTGGGAGCAGTATCCCCATTTGTTTTGATGATTCATATCCTGTAATTTCGAGGACGAAATTTCCTTAAGTGGGGTAGAACTGTAACGCCTCGGATTTTCATTATTGGATTTATGAAATTTCCAGAATTTTTATTCCAAATTTACCCTTGGGGTATTTTCGAGTTTTAGTCGAGGAAATAAAATATTATGCCTTGGAAATGTCAATTTTAAGTTGGTATTGTTCGTGGTTCGGGTCCCGGGGGAAACGGATTCTAGATCGGGGTGAAACGCGATGTTTAACGCGGTTCCTATTGAAACTACGTCGTTTTGGAAAAGAAAGAGAGAAAAAAAAAAGATGAGAGCTGGTCAACGGGGCAGGTTGACCGCGCCAAGCCAAACGACACGACGTCGTTTTGGGCTTGGCGTGTCGAAACCCTAGCCGGCCCTTCTTTCCCTTTTCTTTTCTTTTTTCTTATTTTCTCTCCTCCTCTTCTTTTCTTCTCTTCTTCTCCCGTCGCTGCTACCCTCCTCTCTTCTCTCTCTCTTCCTATTTCTCTTTTCCTCTCTCTTTTCCTCCTCTCTTCCACGAAACCTCCTCACCCCGATCATCCGCTGCCGCTTTTGTTCCCTTGCCTCTCCACACAGCCCGAATCTCTTCTCCTCGCCGTTCATCGCAGTGTCGTCTCTCGCTGCGACTGGAGCACGTCGTCGCCGCCGCTGCAGTTGGGAGGGGAAAGAGCCGCGAGCACGGGTGAGTACTCCTGCTCCCTCTCCCTTTTCTTTTCTCGTTTTTGGGTTTCTTTTGTGTTGATTGGTTTTGGTTTCGTTTGTTGTGTCGGGCGTTGGATCGGTGGCGGGTGGTTGTTGTTGTGTTGGGTGTGTGTGGTGGTATTCGGGTTGTTGTTGTTGTGTTGGGTGTGTGGGTTGACGGCGTCGAGTTGTGTTGTTGTTGGATGGTGGCGGGGCTCGTGTCTGTTGCAGGTTGTAGTGGTGGTGTTTGGGCGGCGGGTCGTTGTGGTGTGGTCATTGCAGGTTGCCTCCGGGCAGAGGGACGCCGGCGTTGGTGGTTCTTGTGGACGTGTTGTGTTCGGCAGTAAGCTTCCGGGTAAGGATGCGATCTCCTTCCTGTTTCTCTTGTCAATTTTGTGTTGTCGGATTGTTGAATGGATGGTTGATGCATGTTGGCAGAACTGTTGGGTTCGTTCTGGTGGTTTTGGTGAATTCCGGCGAGGCTCGGGAATTTTCCGGCGAAGGCTCGGGTTTTTATTCCGGCATTTAACGGTATTACCTCGATGTGTAATTTGATGTACATTCATGGCATGTAATAATTAATGTAGGAATAATTGTTTTATCGGAAATAAAGGATGTTTAGTGGAATACCGGGTGCGGGGCTGTGAGTGTGTATAACCGGGAGTTTACCGACACGGGTAGAACCATAGGACGGGAATATTTGGACTCGGGTAAAACCCTTAAGTGGAAATTGGTCCGAATCGGGCCTAGGCCCGGTAACGTGATTTTTATAACTTGATTTGAAAACCATTGGACTTAGAAGGGCTTTAGGCCCGGGGACTCGTTAAGGACATAATGAATGGGCTATAGGCCTGGGAACTATTTATGGACTTAGTTGGGCTTAAGCTCGGTGAACCTTAAGTCCCGATACTCGGAGTTTAGGTGAGAGAAACACCTTGACGGGCTTAGACCCGGGAATTACATAATTGGCTAGTTAGGGACGGGTTTAACTCAGTTGAGCATTTAGTGATCAGGCATGCACGTTTGGTTGTAATTGTTTTGTAATATTTGTGTGTGCCGGTATTCAGGCACGGGTAATACCTCAGGAGCTGGAGGATCTGTTTTGGGAAAAGCTCCACAGGACAATCGTCGTTGAGGTGACTTTATACGTCTTTTTATGCTTGTATGCATGAGCTTGTTGGATTGGTCTGTTTGAGTTGCATGCCTGTTTGCTAACATGCTGTGATCCGTATTGTGTGCCTATGTGTTACTGTTTGCTTATGAGCATGATGTTTGGATTGTTATGGGATATAAAATGTGGAGTGATTTTGGGTGATTTGTGTGATGTGTTGTGGGTCGGAGACCCGGATATTCGATTGAGTTGATTACTCACACAACCCTGTTAAATCACAACTCTTGGCACACATGAACTCGTAATTTGTGAATAAGAATAATGTACTGTAGAAGATAGGCTATTGTGTGCTGATGACCGGTTGGTTCGAGCGGGAAGTATTACCCCTCGGGTTTACATGCAGGATAGCATGGTATATGCGGTATAGCATATGGGTCTGTGATGACCGGTTTCTACCTCCCTCCTTCTACCTCCCCCTTTCTATCTCCCTTTTTCGCTCTGTCTCTCTCTCTCTCTATGGATATGTTTGGGCTTCGTGCCTGGTTTATTTGGGCTTATGCCTGGTTGTCTCATGAGACGGGACCGAGCTCGACGCACACAGTAGGGGGGACCTGAATAATAAATATATAAAGAAAACTTAACACACAACAGATGAGAATAATGAACTGTTGCTTGAATGTCTGCAGATGAGTTGGTGAAGGTGCTTTCCTTGAGGGGGATAAAAAGCATCACGTCCCGAGTTCGAATCCCTAGTGCTGCAGCATGGTAAAGGATTTAATCGGGTGGAGGGAGTGATGTAACAATACCTGGGTTTGATGGGTCCCTCGGGGAGAGAGCCTTCACAGTACCTAAGTAAACATGACATACTATATATTAAATATCTTGTTTTTCCTCTTAAAGAGAGGCCTACTCCCATAGGAAGAGATAAAGGCTATAACTAAAAAATGGTTACATAAGAAATAAACCTAGTTATATTTTTAAACAAATGTAAAATCTATATCTATGTGAATTATAAAAATTTTAATAAATAATTTAGAAAATATTTTATTCCCTTATAATAATTTTTATCATTACCAAAGAAATCCATTATGTTATACTGAAATTATAAATATCCATAAGAAAATGTAGGGGTGAATATAGAAAATGAAAAAAATTAATATTAATCTTACAAAGTAAAATCATGATTCCTTAAAATTAATTAAACTATAATTAATGAAGATGTTAAAAGTAATTTCCAGAATATATTCTTGCACTATATTGACCTTTTATGATGAAAAAAAATAATTAATATGTTACATTTTAGTTATAAATATTTATATGAAAAAAATAAGGAAAGAAAACAATTAATATTAATTATGTCTGAAAAATGTGATAGCTTATAATTAGCAAATATAAATTAACTGATACAAATTATTTCCATACAGGAGTCAAAGTTTTAAATTTTTTAGCCTAGGATTTGATTTATTCTTAAATTAATTAAATTTCTTCTACTTACATAAATCAAAAAAATTATTTAAATAATATTTATTTTTAGAGAGTTATTATATTATAAACTACCATATATATTGCAAGAAAAATGACAGTTTAATTAAAAAATAATATAGCAAATTTTTCAACATAATATTTAGGTAAATAGGTTATAGCACATTGTCCAACATAACTAAAGTACTAGTTCTTGAACTTTAAAATAGAAATATAAATATCCAAACCTGAGTACAAGTGAACAAAAAAGTCAAATAAGAAAATTGCATCGCTAACTAAATCAACTGTAGAACGCTTATGTTGTCACTATGATGATGGAAAAAGGTGCTGAAATTGTGGTGGGGGAACTTGCTGCTATTGTGATGGAGAAACCTAATATTGTTCGGTTGCGGATGCTTCCTACTGTGATGGAGAGACCATATACTATTGGGCTGGGGATGCCTGCTGCTGTGGTGGCGAGACTTAACACTACTGGCCCGAGGATGTCTGTTGCGGAGAAAAGCGTAACTGCTGCTGTGGGAGAGATGATTGAATACCACCCAAGATTTGTTGATGACCTGGGGGGAAAATTATAGGGGGACAAATGGATCGTCGAAAGCTGTTGGACAATCGGGTAATGTTGGGTATTTGAGATAGGGAATGATGGGCAAAATGGGATGATAGAGAGGAGGATGGCTCAGATTATCATTCCAAGAAGCGGGGAATGATGACGGTGGAGAAGAGTGTGTCGGCATATAGGTATTTCCTCCTGGAGAACCACTACCGTCTGGCTGCTGGAAACCATAATATACGGAATAAATATGTTGCAATCGTTGTGCCATTTGCGTTATTGCATTTTGCTACTACTGCATCATTTGTAAAATGATTTCTATCTTGTCATTAGAACCATGGGAAGGCTGTGGAATATTTGTAGATGGAGCTGCACGAGATGATTTCGATTGTAGAATCACATTGGCAATGCCTGTCGACATCCCATATATACGGCTCCTCTTGAAACCTTTGCGAGTTGAAGCTTTCTCGCATAGCTCCGCACCAAAATTCGGTGCATTTGTAAGACCAGAGCCATTTCTCTCCTTCATCAGTGCCACATATTTTTTCCCATCCATCAAGTTAAAAATCATTAAAAATTACGATTTTTTGGAAAATTTGACTTGTATAAAATATGAAAAATTTATTGTATACTTGCAACAGCAATTGGAAATTTCTTATCAACAAATCGGTTGTCCTTAGTGGCATGGGTTTCTCTATAAAAATCATGTTGAGTAGGTTCACGACCCTTTTACTTTGTTCAGTCTCGCCTTCGCAATCTCAAAGTTAACAAAACTCGCAGAAAGCCTTGTAATATGTCCCTCCTGCAAGGCCATACGATTTTTATTACCTCTTTCAGACATAACCAACTATCTAGGATTGCCCCATTTTGTTGGTCCAATCAATTCAAGCCATACATCGGCGGATATCCAAGGAGGTCCATATTCTTCTGTGTTTCTGATATCCACATCCTGCATTCTTGATACAGCCACAATAGCTTTCTTTTCTATTTCTCCATAACAGACCTTATTGAGGATATCTCTAAATCTTTAAAAAGCTACCCTATCCCAGAGATCTCTCATCACCTAATCAGTGATATGTGCATCTCAATAAAATTTATTATGTAAAAAAAGAAGTTACCATGAGTGTGGCAAAATGTAATGCAACAAAAATATTTATTACTAATTCCTGAAATTTAATGAATACGCGAAACATGCCCATAAATTGTTTTTGGTATCTTTTTCCACCTCAATCCAAGTTGTCCATGATCTCAAATAGAAGCTTCTAATACTCTTTCCAATAGATCTAGAAGCTTTTGGTAGCAAAAACCTAAAACCCAATAATATATAAACAATGGAATCTAATAGAGGCATCACATTAGTAAGATATGCAAAAAAAGTAAAGAAAAGAAAAGTAAAAAATTTAAAAAGTATATCAAAAGTTGAGAAACATACTCAGTTTTGTATAAATTCGCTGGTAGGTAGGTTCTACTCGTTCTATCAATATTGATGCCCCGAACCGAACAACCTCTAGCAGATGGTGCAGAACTATCAATAACCATCTCTTGCATATCATTTGTAGGTTGTGTAGCCTCCGACTCATCATGGACCATATCATTTGTAGGTTCTGTAGCCTCCGACTCATCATGGACCATACCATTTGTAGCTCGTATAGCCTCTAACCCATCAAGGACCACATCATCGCCCGTTGTTGTTTTGCACATCCACATCCACATCCTCATCCTCATCATCATCATCATCGGAATTCATATAAGGATCTCTATATGCAGTCCTTATATATGGCATCGAACTAGAACTACCACTTACAAGAGTAGGAAACAGAGGAACATAGGGCCTTGAACTAGAACTCGTACCACCAAAAAAGGAAAAAGATGGAGGTGGTAATTGTGCCACAAAAGGTGCCATACTCTCCATATGTGTCTGCGACGACGACCACCGAAATCTTTTCTTGCAATTGTGCGTCGTACCTATAAAAAACCATGCAACCCACAAGAAACCTGTTACGCTCATATGGATTTTCTAAAACTAGAACAAAGCACAAGGCTATGAGATTAATAGCATGCAAAATGATTTGAGGAGGCAATCAATGACAAAGTAAAATGATTTGAGATATGTATCATTAATGTATTTAGTTCTCTTGTCATATGTTACCCTTTGATATCAAAGGCATGTTGTGTAGCTTGAAAAAACTCTAACACCAGTTTTACACAGTCATTAATGTGTCTTCAACAAATTAAAAATGAGAAAGAACTAAAACAAGGTTTTTTTACTAATAATCACTTCCACATTCTCTAGATAGAAAAGTAGTAAATACATGGTCTGTTACATATATTTCTTGAAACAACACCATGGGCTTAGCCCATACTTCTTGTTTTCAAAACTTCCAAAAATTAAGCCTAATTGCACACTAACGTCCTTTTCTTCATCTCTCCACTTCCATCGTTTTGTTTGTTTCATAATTTGAGATATATATATTGTCACTTCACTAAGCGTCAAATTCAAACTAGGAAAAATATGGATCAACATACAAAAAATATGGTGACTTGCAAGGAGTAACAATGCCAAACCAAGGGATCTTAGCAGCCATTTCTGCTTTATCTATTTATTGTGCATGCACATCAGCAGGTTGCTTCCACTCATTAAATCCCTTTCGTTTTTCTTTTTTTTTTCAAGCTGATTTTTATTGTCAAGTGTGAAAAGCAATCACCTTTTTTTTTGGCAATCAAGGACGGTTTTGGCAGGAACCATGCATATAGGAAGCAAGAAAAGGACTCATCATAACAGCAAAACCAAGTCCATTGAATCACCAATCAAGCTCAGATCATATATATAGGAAGTCAGCTCACAGAATGTCAGGTCACAAAAAAGAAATTTTCATTATCACAAAAGGAAAAGAGCACAACCCTCGCAATCCAGCCAAAAGATAAAGAAAAAGAAAGAAATAAAGACAACATCATTCTCCCATTAAAGAGCTTACCAAGAGTGTTGTTGGCAATGAAATCCAAGAATCTATCTTCCATATAATAAAGTACAAGAAGAAGAAGGGATACTCAAGTACTCACCACCGTCAGCCACGGCGTAGCAGCCTCGCAGCTCACCGGCGTGCTTTAAATTGAAGGGGGAGGGGGGATTAGAGAGGGATTGGTTTGGGAATTTGGAATTCTAGAGCTATTAGTTTGGAGAATTTGGGGACGTTTTCTTTTTGGGACTTCACTTAGTGCCCATTTGGTTACTGGGTCTGAGGGCGCGGGATAGGGATTGAACACGGTCTCACCGTTTAGTTGAGGAAAAAAATAGAGGGGGATTGCAATCGGGGTGGGATTGATTCCCAAGAACCCCGGATAGAAGCCTTCAATCCTGCTTTTTAATCTCACTCGCAAGGTGCGAGATTGAAAAGCCGGGATCGGGATTGATTTTTTCGGATGGGCGTGTCCTTGCCCAATTTACTGTAATACGAAAATATCCCCGCCCATATAAAATCCTCTTCCAAATCAGTCGAGCTCCAACCTTCTCTTTCCTATCATCCAGGTATTTTTTTCGCTCCTCCTCCTCTCCTTCCTCTTCTCTGTTCAATCGACCCAGTGATGTGGTTTGCTTCTAAAAATTGTCTTGACCAACATTATTACTCCCATTCTACATCATTTTCCACTCTATTTTCCATCATCTTTTGCCTCAAAATTGAAACCCCAAATTTTTAACTCATAAACCCTAATTCCTGTGTGTTGAAGGTTGTGTACAAAATTGTGTTTGCATTTGCATATAGCTCTTTACATGAACATGGAGAATAAACAGCGGAAAGAGGATGAAGAATGGGAAGAGGACATGATGTTGTGGTGGTGGCATATGCAGCAGCGCCGCCGCTGCTGTGGAGAAATGCTGATGGCGATGTTATTCTTATGGTATTACAATAATGTGAATAAGTATTTGGAGGGAAAAAATTTATATGATAGGACATTGACCACTTTAGATTCTAGGAAAGATGCAAGAGATGAGATTGCTAAGTCCAATGATTAGTATTGCATTTGGGAGTTAAGAATGGACAGAGACACATTTGCAAAATTGTGTGTCGTAGGGTTGACTGAAACCGGTGGTGTTAGTTTGGAGGAGAAAGTTGCAATGTTCTTAAATAGGCCTACACAAACAAAGTTCATAAGGTCCCATTAGACAGTGAGTAGGCAAGTGAATTCAGTGATACACGCGTTGATATTGGCTAAGGATGCATTTTCAGTGAAACCGAAACCAATTGCCAATGATTATGGATCCAAAATGGAAGTGGTTCAAGGTATT
This sequence comes from Turnera subulata, assembly GCA_028386065.3. Classification (NCBI taxonomy): domain Eukaryota; kingdom Viridiplantae; phylum Streptophyta; class Magnoliopsida; order Malpighiales; family Passifloraceae; genus Turnera; species Turnera subulata. The sequence goes on along the minus strand of JAKUCV010006750.1, from coordinate 472,661 downwards.
CATTTGGAAACTGTTTTATACTTTCTTTCCCAACTTGAGATGCTAATCCAACAACTAATAAGAATTGATGCTTCATAAAAGGGATGTCTTGGGGCACCGGTTGTTATATTGATGTGACAATCCCGGTTGCTAAGAAAACTAGATACCGCAGTAGGAAGGACCAAAATTTAATGAATGTCTTAGCAGTATGCAACCCTGAAATGAATTTCACATACATACAACAAGGATGGGTGGGGTCTGCTTCTGATTCTAGAGTTCAACGTGATGCAGTCACTAGGAAAAAGGGTTGAAAGTTTCAGTTGGTATGTAAGCATGACATTGCATATTCAATTGCCGTGACTTATAAATTAAACAATTAATGTTGATTGTTTGCATGCATACATTTTTAGGAAACTATTATCTATATGATGCTGGGTACACAAATGGGCCTGGATTTCTTGCCCTATATAGGGCTGTCCCATACCATTTGAATGAGTGGGCAACTTTTGGCAATAAGGGACCTTCCAACCATAAAGAGTACTTCAACTATAAGCATGCAAGTGCTAAAAAAATCATCGAACGTGCATTTGGAGTGTTAAAGAAACAATGGGAAATTTTGAGGAGCCCATCGTTCTATAGCATTGAGACCCAATCAAAAAATTGTCCTTGGTTATGTGCTGCACAATTTCATTAGGAAACATATGTCAGTGGACACTGCAGAAGATCCAAATCTCGATAGTGATGAACAGGAGGTGATTGAGTGTGTACAAAGTAGCAAAAAATGGACAGTTACGAGGGATGAGTTACCACAGCAGACGTACAATGAACGGATGGATTCCCATGAGAACAGTTCATGAAAATTTTCTTCACACATCATATTTGCATTCACCTTTCTGTTGATTTTTTTATTGCGGAACTAAACTTGCCTTGTGTTTTATTATCTACATTGAGACTTGTAATTCCATTGATTTCTTATTGTGGAACTAATATTTCATTGTGTTGTATTATCTACATTTAGACTTGTATTTCCCTTGATATCTTATTGCGGAAGTAAACTTCAATTGAGTTGTATTATCTACATTGACACTTTTATTTCAATTGATTTCTTATTGAGTTATATTATCTAAATTGACACTTTATACTACTATTGTATTTGTACTTCCATATTGGGATTGTGAAAATGCATGAATATACATTACGTGTGTTGGTGCTTATATGATAGAATATATAGTTGAATAATTAGGAGACTGAAATGACAGAACCGGAGGTTGAAGTTGAAATTGTGGAACTAGAGGCTGAAGTTGGGAAAGGAAAAGGGAAGGGGAAACGGAGGGTGACGGTGAGTGATAAGCGCATGCAATGGAAATAAGAAGTAGTGAATGCTTTGATCATTGTTTTGCAAGAGATGGTTGTGAGTGGTTTCAAGGTTGATGCTAGAAAATTCAAGAGTGGTACCTATAACTTGATCAAATCCAAATTGAAATGTCTTTTGCCTGCCGACTTCATTACATCAATGACAGAGGAGCATATAAGGAACAAGATTAGGGCACTGAAAGAGAAGTAAGGGCATGCACCCAAATGCTAGCTAAAAGTGGTTTCGGGCCGAACGAGGCGAAGATGTGTGTCGAGGTTGACAATGAAGATGTGGTTAAATCGTGGATTAATGTTAGCATTGTCTTTGAGCTTATGAAGTTGTCTATACACTTGCATTTTGATGTTACTTGTAGTGATCCAATTCTTTAGATTGTGTTGTAGCAAAACCCCGTTCACAAGTACAAGATTGGTGAACATTTCCCCGAGTATTATGGCTTGCAGGACATTTTTGGGAGGGATCATGCCACTGGTGTGAGACAACCAACATTGATGAAGCTTATAAAGAGGAGGTCCAAAGGTCCAAGGCTGCAGCTATTGATGCCACCATAGGCGGTACCACTATGGGAACGAATTTCAGGATAATCATTGACACTGGGAATGGGAATGAAGCAGGTGCAAGTGATGCAGTCTTGAAAGGAAAAAAATAAAGTTAAGGACAGTGAGGTGATGATGGAGTTCATTACATCCATGAATGTGACTGTGGAAGGTGATTGGGAGGATAATGCAAGGTTCTTTGAGATGATGGCGAAGAAGAAGAGGGTTCTCATCCCAGGTGAGTGTGCAAAGGTGGAGGAGGAAATGTATCGTCTTGGAGTGCCGGAAAATGTTGTGGTAGACGCCATCTTTTACTTGATCGAGCGTCCACAATTTATTGATACATTTTGAGAATGTCATGAGATTGAGAGAGCACAATTCACAATGAAGTTGGCTAACATGTAGTTAGTTTGTTGGGAGTTTGTAGATTTTTCAACTTAGGCACTTAGAGCATGCGCCATTGATGTTATGGTTGCTTCAGATGTTGTTAGTTTGTTGGGTATTTTGTGACTTTTGCAAGTAATGAACTTTGAGCATGCGTTTTTGTTATTATGCTTGCTTTGGATGTTGTTGGTGCCTTTGGGATTGCGGATTCTATTCTATCTTGCTTGATTATGTATGATATTTTATTTGATTAGTTGAATGTGATAACTTCACTTGTTCATGATTTTTGAGTTGTGAAGACTCTTTTGTTGTCATCTTTTTAGGTGTACTAAAATGGGTACAAAGTTTATGTCGCTTCCAACGGCCGCCGTAATGGCATATACGAGGATTGGGCTTCGGTTAAATCCGTTGTAGACAGATACCCCCATTGCCACACATAAAGGGTACAAAAGGTACGATGAGGCGAAACTTGCTTATGTGATGACTGAGGAGCGATGGGCTCGCCGGAACTTTCAAAGATGAAACCATAGACAATGTTGCCGAGTCAAGTAATCATGGCACCTACCAAATGGGTTCGACCGTTCCAATCAAGTACACATCACATGCCAAGTGAGGGTTCACGACCTGGGACATGAACATGCATCTCATTGGTCTGGTTATTGGCATGTTTGCCAAAGCATTGCTTGTTTTCATGGCAAAATGAAAACAATTGTAGGTTTGGATGTTATGAAAACAATAGGTTTGGAAGAAAAAAAAAGGAAAAAATAGTACTGTGGGTGCACTCCTTGATGACATTGTCGTATTACTTTTAATGTGTTATGGATGCTTCATTTTTATACAATTTGGATTGGGTTTCATAAAATAATACGTGTGAAAAAATCACATACTCATCTAATTTTAATGCAATTTTTATGTCCATACTCATTTTAATGAAATTATGTTTTAATTTAAAAAAATAATAAATGTGGAAAAAGTAAATGTCAATACAAAATTTTATGAAATGATGTCTTGGTTCCAAAAAATAATACCTGTGAAAAAATTACATATTCAATAAAAAAATTAATGCAATAAGGTTTTGATTTTAAATAATAATACATGTGCAAAAATTACAATTCTGTAAAAAAATTTTTAAAAAAATACAAATGACAATCCCAAACTCACCCCAAGTCCACCCTAAACCCAAACCCAGACCCAACAACAAAACATTAAGTTCAAACCCTAGGACAAATAGGTCATATTTTCATCTAACCTAATCTCATTCCCACAAACCAAACACAATTTTAGACTGTAATCCTATCCCAGGCTTAAACCCAAACCCAACAACCAAGTAGGATGGCTTGGGATTGATTCCATGCTCAATCCCATCCCATCCTGTGATTGATCCCAGGCTCAATCCCATCCCAAGCAATCCCACGAACCAAACGGGCCCTTAGAGTTGAAAGGTATAAAGTTAGAAGTTAGGGACTTGGGTATTCTTCTTATTGTATTTCTTTTGCTATTTTTTTAACAAAACGGTGCACTTTAGGAGAGAGTTGGGGGGGGGGGGGGGGGGGGTTGGTTTCTGGCCGACTTCCCTCCCCACGCCAAACCCCTACCTTTTGTGTTTCTAATTTGGTTTTGGTTCTATAAAAAAAAATATTTGGGATGAAGTTAAGACATAAAACCAATTTCATACACCATGTTTTTATTAGTTTGTATACATGTACGATGCACATGATAACATATAGTGTGGATATTTTTTAAAGTGATTAATATTAATATTAAATTATGCAAAAAAAAGTAAATTATTTTTTTATGAATAAATTGAGTAAGAATAAATGGTTAAATATATTTTATTGTTAAATTTATATTTATTTATATTCATTTTTCATATTTAATTTTCTTCTTGACTTCTAGTGGTAACTTGATTATGATGTTTAGTTTCGATAAATCAAGGTTTCTTAATTTATGGGTTAATAAGATTTAAATGGGTAGGTTCCAACAAATTAAGGGATATAAATATTGAAATTGAAAAATTTGAAGGACAAATTAAGTCATTTAGCTTATTCCAAAACTAGAATAAAAATTCAACAACCATGACATAATTTCATAAATCCAAGGAAAATTAATTCCCTTAACTAAAAATTCCCAAAATTGTGACGTTACAATGAAAAATTATACTACACTTCATTATCATCATCACCAACGTAACTTTCCGGTTCATCTTCTTTATCGCCACTATTAGGATCAGTGAATTAGAATCTTCATTATCATCTTGCGCAACATACGTCATATTTCCAAGAGTCAACTCACTAATGCCCTCACCTGTATCATTTGCAATCAAGATCTCATCAATTTCTACTTGTTGAAAAGGTTTAGCATCAGATGAATCAATATCATTCTAAACGTCTTCCACTATAGAAACAACTACATTAATTCTGTTTCTCGCATTACTTTTGTAAACAACCTTTCAATTGCGTCTACTCCTTGATGGATAATCCAAGTAATATACTACTTGGCATTGTTAGGCTAATACAAATGTATCATCTGAAGTTAAATGATGATGATGATTTACTTCAATGATTCCGTGCTGAATATTAATTCCCCTTCTACTAATTGTGTCATACCACCGAAAGTTGAACACAACGACATTGTTGTTAACATCAAAATAGGTCAACTGAAGAATCATGTTCGTCCTCATCGGTGGCGAGTCCTTTAACAACAACACCATAATTTTGTGTAGTCTCAAGCAACAACTGTTGCAAACCTAAAACCATTAGTCTTGTATCCTATGTAAACATTTGTTGAATGATAAGGTCCATTTGCAATACAAAACATCCTTTCATCATATTGAGTTTGTTCCTGTTGGTTTTCTCCAATCATCTATTACAAAAACAATGTTTTTATTATGTGATGAGATTTGCATATATAATTTGAAAATTAGTATATAAGTTCCATGTACAACATACCAAATCGTGCAACCAATCTGCAAAGTATTTATCTCATAGCCATGTTATTTCAACATCACTCATCCAAGGGTTGTTGGTTTTCAAATAAGAAGTCCATGTCCTAAATCAGTAAATATCAAATTTAAGCTTATAAATATAAATATAGGTAGCAATAAATTTATACTAAATAAGTTGTTGACTAACTCCAAATAAGGTGTTACTTCCTCGCAATTAATAAGAACATAAGTCCTCAACTTATTCCTTTCAGCATCAGATAAAGGTCGGGTCTTTCCCTTGTATCCGATGGGCTCCCCAGGGTGTTTGAAGACAAATAGCCTGTAACTGTCGCCACCATCATCATTTTGCATAGGCCGATTCATACAAGTGACAACATCGTTAAAATATAGCGAACAAAAATTCGTTGTTTCTTCGATAATGTATGCGTTCGCAATTGAACCACCCACTGCAGCTTTATTTTTACCTTCCGTTTCAAGGAGAAAAATGCCTAAATCATTCAACAAGCAATGTTAATATAGACACCTGATTCACGTATTCACTTAACATTTACAATTATTGAGCAAGCTAACCTCTCATAAGGATAAATCCATTGATATTGTACTGGCTCACCAATGTTAGCCTCATGAGTTAAATGAATTGTCATATGCTGCATGCAATCAAAAAAACTCGAAGGAAATATTTTCTCCAATTTACACATTATTAACACAATATTCCTCTCAAACATCTCCATATGATCACTTTTCAGGACTGTCGAACATAAATCTCTAAAAAACTGGCTCTATTCTGTTAATGCAATCCAACAGTTTCAAGAAGTAAATCTTTAAAAGTTGTAGGGATAAGTCTGTCAAAGAAGACATGACAATCATGGGATTTCAAGCCATACAATATTCCATCCTCAATGTACAATTCGAAATATTGGCTGAATAACCATCGGGTAATCGAACATTCATCAACCATTCATATATCTCCTTTTCTTGCTTTCTTGACAACACATATGTGGCCTTTGGCTTAACCAAGCTTGAGTTTATCTCCATCAACTCCAAATACAACCGACGACAATAACGGCTCAAATCTTCTCTAGCCCTCATATTATCTTTTGTCTTTCCTGGAACATCCATCACAGTATTCCACACATTGTCAAATACATTTTTTTTTTTGGCTGACCTTTCACAGGAGGAAGAAGACAAGGTACGCACTGTAGTCAACAAACACCGAAAGGCAGTAGGCTACACCATTGATGATCTCACAGGTATCAGCCTTAACCTTTTCATGCATCGTATTATTTTAGAAGAAGGCAACAAACCCATAATAGAACCACAAAGAAGATTAAATGAAAATATGAAAGAAGTAGTTAAAAAAGAAATCTTGAAACTATTAGATGCTGGGATAATTTATCCAATTTCAGATAGTCCTTAGGTTAGTGCCGTGCATGTAGTTCCTAAGAAGGGAGGAATGACAGTTGTGAAAAATGAAAAAGAAGAACTCATACCAACTAGGACTGTCATGGGCTGGAGAATGTGCATAGACTATAGGATGCTTAACAAGGCTACTAGAAAAGACCATTTTCCTCTGCCATTCATTGATCAAATGTTAGAAAAACTTTCCAAGCATACGCATTTTTGCTACTTGGATGGATATTCTTGATTCTTCAAGATCCCAATCCACCCAAGTGATCAGGAGAAAACAACATTTACATGCCCTTATGGCACATTTGCATATAGGCGCATGCCATTCAGTTTATGCAACGCCCCTCCCATATTTCAGCGTAGTATGATGGCCATATTCCATGACCTGACAGAGCATGTAATGGAGGTATTCATGGATGATTTTTCTGTCTATGGTACTTCTTTCGATACTTGTCTTGCTAACCTTGAAACAGTGCTGGCACGGTGAGAGGATGTTAACCTTATTCTTAATTGGGAAAAATGTCATTTCATGGTGACTGAAGGAATTGTCCTTGGGCACAAAATTTCAGGACGTCGTATTCAAGTAGACCAAGCCAAAATCGATATAATTGAAAAATTTCCACCTCCCAATTCTGTTAAGGCAATTCGAGCTTTTCTAGGTCATGCTGGTTTTTATAGGCGCTTTATTAGGGACTTCTCAAAGATTGCAAAACCTTTGACGAATCTCCTTAGTAAGGATGTCGAATTTGTATTTGATGAATCTTGTTTAGATGCTTTCCACAAAATCAAAACAACAATGACCATAGCCCCAATCATTTAGCCCCCAGACTAGACCCATCCTTTTGAGATCATGTGTAATGTCAGTGACCATGCTGTAGGGGCAGTGCTTGGACAACGGAAGGACAACAAACTCCATGCCATCTACTACGCCAGCCGTACTCTGGATGAGGCACAAAGTCAATTACGCCACAACTGAAAAGGAACTCTTGGCAGTAGTCTTTGCCATTGGGAAATTTCGGGCATACCTGCTAGGTTCCAAGGTCATCATACACGCCGACCACTCAGCCCTAAAGTACCTGCTAACAAAGAAGGAAACCAAGCGAAGACTCCTGAGATGGATACTCCAACTTCAGGAATTTGACTTGGAAATCCGCGATAAGAAGGGTACAGAGAATGTAGTAGCTGACCACTTATCCAGACTATCCCTAGAACACAAGCCAAGAGAGGACATGCCCATTGATGACCACCTCCCAGATGACAGCCTCATCGCAACCATCCATAGTGTCACTCACAGATTCATGCCGTTGTATGCAGAAATTGTCAATTTCTTAGCCTGTGGAGCACTCCCACCTGATCTGAGCTATTCTCAGCGGAAGAAGTTCTTCTTTGATATGAAGAACTACCTCTGGGATGAACCCTTACTATTTAGGAGGTGTGGGGATGGGATGATCAGAAGATGCATTCCTAAAGAAGAAGTGCTACAGGTCCTACACAGTTGCCACAATGCACAATACGGAGGACACCATGGTGCAACCAGGACAACCTCAAAAGTCTTACAAGCTGGCCTATATTGTCCTACTTTGGTCAAGGATGCGCGCAATTGGGTGATAGCCTACAAGGAATGCCAACGAATAGGGAACCTCTCAAGGAGGCAAGAAATGCCACAGCAGGGCATACTAGAGGTAGAGCTGCTTGACGTTTGGGGGATTAACTTCATGGGACCATTCCCAAGTTCATATGGGAACAACTACTTCTTGGTGGCTGTGGATTATATTTCCAAATGGGTTGAGGCTGTTGCCTCCCCAACAAATGATGCCAGGGTAGTTCGGTTCTTGAAGAAAAACATCTTCACTCGGTTTGGCACACCCAGAGCTATAATCAGTGATGGTGGCACCCATTTTTGCAATAGGCAATTTGAAGCACTCCTACGGAAGTATGGAATCAGACATAAAGTGGCCACTCCCTACCATCCTCAGACAAGTGGCCAAGTCGAGGTGACAAATAGGGAGATCAAGCAAATTTTGGAGAAGACAGTGGGACCATCACGCAAGGATTGGGCAGTGAAGCTTGATGATGCTCTTTGGGCATACCGCACAGCTTACAAAGCACCCATAGGTACCACACCATATCGCCTCGTCTTTGGAAAAGCTTGCCACCTACCTGTGGAACTTGAGCACAAGGCGTATTGGGCCATTAAAGCTCTAAACTTTGATACACAGGCCGTAGGAGAGCAGAGGCTGTTGCAGCTTAATCAGTTGGACGAGCTAAGGCTGGAAGCATATGAGAATGCCAAGCTATACAAGAAAAAGACAAAGAAGTGGCATGACAGCAGGATCCAGCCCAAGCAATTCTAGGAAGGGGACCAAGTTCTACTTTACCACTCTCGCCTGAAGCTTCTCCCTGGAAAGCTTCGATCAAGATGGTCTGGACCATTCACAGTGTCACACTCTTGCCCACATGGAGTTGCGGAAATCTACAATGACCAGACGTATCCATTCAAGGTAAACGGACACAGGCCGAAGCTATATCACACAAGGACCAATCAGTATCAAGAGACTCAGTTGCACCATGATCCACCTCCCAACTAGCAAAATGGGGAGGTGTCCAGCTAAAAGACGTAAAAGAAGCACCACTTGGGCAACCTCTAAGTGTGGTCATTTTCAATTTTCTTTCCATTACTTTCTTTCAAGTTTGTTTTGTTTATCCTTTGCGTGTTTTCTTTTGTTTTTATTAGGTGCTGCAAATTTAAGGAAAGGAATCCTCAAGTCAGAAATTCATCAGGGAAGTTCCTCCATACCCTTTTAAATAGCCAGCTTCAACAAATTTTTGCAAAAAGGAGTATTTTAACACTACACATGCTAACCGCAGCCCCATCACGGGCTCGAACAAAACGATAAGGGTAGAGTCTTGCTGAATATAGGAAACAAATTTTTCCTTTTAAACAATGTCAATACCAAGGCACAGCCTGTGGCCCTGTAGTCACAAACAGGCTCAGTCTGTTTCGGCTACAGTTTCCAGCGCAAAAAGAGAAACAGGAAAAAATTGTCTCACACGGTAAAAAAATCTGCCCAACACAATTATACCTCCCTTACCCACGTGTCATTCATGCGAATAGACACAACCCAAATTCTGAAAAAGGGGGCACACATACATATGAATAGGCGACAACAATCATTACTCAGCAGACATAACTCTTCGTTTATCCACCCCTTCGCCATCCCTCACTCCTGTTCATTGGCTTTAAAAAGAAAACCCCTGCCTTCACTTTCTTCACTTCATCTTCTTCCTCTCCCCAACTTACTGCCCACAACACCTTCCTCTTCCCCCTCTAACGAAACTATCCCTAATCTCCCACCCCTCAACCCCACTGGAACCTACACCATCACCCGCCCCCTTTTTCAATTCATCCACCGCAACCTGCCCATCAACCCCCCACCACTGCCACTACACCCAGACCTACCTCCCCTTCACAACCTAATAAGCGAGTTTGCTCGCCTTTACGCACCACAAAACACCCAATCCCCACCCCAACTCACCCTGTCTGCACCAACCACAGAACCCACAGCCACCATACCCGACACCTCTCAAACCACACCATCCACCATACGAACAACCCCACTCACCCACTACACCCGCCGCTCTCGTACCCAACTCACAATCTCTGGCGGCGGGATTGTGCTAAACCTATACCCCCCTTCAGAAATCGAAACCACCACCAACGCTGAAGTGCGTCCCAAAAAGCGCACTGCCGTCCACGAATACAAAATCATCGACATGACGGTGGACCCACCCCCAGAATCATCCACCGCCGCCCTCACCCCTAGCCTCACCAAAACCTCCACCCGCCCGACCAAACGCCCACGCACCCGCTCCACCACCTCCAAATACAAAACCGCCACCACGGCTAGCCCCTCAACACTCACCCTCACACCAACACACGAGGGATGATCCAAATACAACCAGGATCGCCCTCAGGAACCCAAGACCCCAACCCATCACCCAAAAGGGGAAGAAATGGAATAGAGGGAAGGCGAGGAGGAAGAAGCAGAGCAACAAGAAGATGAACAGGCCTGACAAGAGGCCGACATCCAACCCTTCGTTTTTCGCGCAGTAAGTGCCGACCACAGGAGGGCGTGGATACGAGCACAATCTCAGATTGTGCTTGTTAGCAGATGGCTCGACATGAACGCCCTTCGCGTCAAGATGGCCTCGCCTACTTTAGGTTGGGCAACGAGAATCGGGTCCTCACGGTCACCTAGTTCAATGCCATTTTGGACTGCCAAACGAAGGACACCAGGAGAGTCTTGGAAATTTTGACACCCAAACGTTCTGGAGGGAGATTTCCAACACACCGGGCTACAACTCGTCCTCCAGCAGTGCCACATCTTTCCACCGTCGCAGCCTCAGAATCATTCAGCACTTCCTGACATATAACATTTATGACCGCAACCGGAGTCGCCTGACAATGCAAACCGAGGAGCTTTTTATTCTGTACTGCATGGTTCACAGACAGCCCCTCAACAAAGGATGCTTCATCCTCCGCCGCCTCTACACACAGGGCAGGACCAGTAACTTCCAGGTGTGGGGATAATCACAACACTGGCACGACACTTTGCCATTCCCCTCCACCAGTTCCAAGAAGTTGAAGGAACGGTTTGGATCGACGGCACCATTCTCAACCGCCTCAACCTCCCTGCACCACAGCCTGAGGAATAGGTTGAGGAAGAAGCAGCAGAGGAACAGCCTGAGGAACAGGCTATAGGAGTAGAAGCAGCACAAGGCGAGGCACAGCCTCAAGAACAGCTCCAAAACAATCCGGGCCAGCGGCAGCCAGTAGGAGCACCTCCAGCAGCCCCACAGCCTCAAGCACAGGCCCAGGCAGTTACCCGGGACCAATTACTAGATATCCTAGAGCAAATGCAGGATTGGATTGGTCAACAGATTATTCTAATCCACCAAAACAAAAACCGCCTACAAGAGACCCTCAATGCTTAAGCGGAACGTCAGCAGCGCCTCCAGGACAGCATTTCCGCCCAAGAGATCTGCCTCACAGGCTCAGTAGGGGAAATGGGCACTAACATCACTCGGGGCATCGCAGAACTGAGGAGGAATGGGAAGACACAGGCCCGTGTCATGTGAGAATTCCATAACCAATACACGAGCCAGCAAGTCCAATTGACAAAAACCCTCACCAACCTCCTCAACTGTTAGTGTAATGCCCAAAAGCCAATCATTGATCATATTTTATAGTCATGTATATTTATTAAGGTTTTACTCCAATAAATATGTTTATCAGTGATAAATGCTTGCACATATTTATAACCTAAGAATATTTTATATTCTTGAAATGTCCCTAGTCGATTATTATTATGGATGGGTTGTAATAATAAATTAAGACTAGCGTATGTTGAGAATTATATGAGATATGAATTCTACATACGGGTGCAAGTTAGAGAACTTGTGGACTGAACTGACCGACATAAGAACACTACATGGACTGTTATATATGTTGTCATTAGTGGTTCTTATATGTATTGTCCTTAGACCTAAGATCATCAAGGTTCCCAACATGTGAGTCGTATACTTTGATATTACTCTTAGTTACCCGTAATTGAGTAAACCTTAGAATAATTATTGGGTATATGATATAATGTATAGTGGGTTTTGTATGATTAAGATGGGATTCGTCCAACCCATATAACGGGTATCTTATCAGTTGGGCCCCTTGATAGAGTTGAATTGTAAATGCGTGGCCATGCTCGGAATAAGTGATATGGAGATATCATTTGTATCCATTTCACACAGTTAACTCGGGGATCAAGAAACCTTAGATTAAACATATACGAGAATGACATATTCCATGTCTCGTGTTTGATTTTGAAATAATGGGACGAAAGGATAATGACAATTTTTCGAGGCATTATGAATCAGTTCTGATCTGGTCACTTGGGTAGCAATGATGTGTTGCTAGACACCGCTCATTGTTAATAATTATAAATGAGAGTTTATAATTATTGCCAACGTGATTAGTGCCTAAAGGGTTAGACACACAGAACTGTTGATTCGAGCAAGTGGTTAGACCATAGTTGGACTATGGTTCGACCCGGTTGTTGAGCTAATGGTTAGACCATGGTTGGATCGGGTCGTTTGGGTTGGTTCGGTTTAATAGTTACCAGAATTATTGAACCTGAATTATTGTCCAAAAAGCATGATAGGATGTGTTGTCTTATATATATGTTGATATATATAATTGAGTTAGTGTAGACATAATCATGTTGATGATTATGACTAAAGTATAGATAATGGAAAACACAATCATGCATGATAAGATGTATGTATGATTAGGTTGGCCATTTTCTATATTACCTAACATTGAAATATATATGTGATATATGAAAGACTGTGTAAAAGAGCAGATTTTTGACAGCTCAACACACAAGAACATACACATCAGTTGTGAGTAAAACACTCTAGGCTCTCTAGCTCTCGGAATTTTGCAGCGAGCACTGCATTTCGGGAGTGCTCGGGTTAGTGATCGTGAGACGGTTGCTAGCAGTCATTGACGGTTCATGTGGATACCGTAGTGGAATCGGATTTGTGTCTAGTTCTTGCTAATTCGGCTCAACAGTTGAGCGAAAGAACTCAACCAAACTAGGTACAAAAATTTTGTTATTCGATTTACCCCGTTTCACATGGATCCTCCATTAGTTTCGGGTCTTTCCGCTGCACATATTATCTCTTTGTTTGCATACCCGGTTACTTACAGTGGTAGCAGAGCCTCTTGTGAAACACTATACCGAATAAGTTGTTTATATATATGATATGCTATATGTGATGTGGCTTGATCATGATTGTATAAGCAACATAACTTGATCATAGTTTATTATGCTTATGTTGATAGTATGCTTAAACTAGATCATTATGATTCTCATATATGTGATATGTTGAAGTTGGTTCTGTCAAAGGTGTTTGACAGCAAGTGCTCGATTGGTATATGATATCAATCAAGGTGTGTTTCTGGAAGAAAGTTGAATGAGTTTGATAAGGGGGCACAACAACGATGTTTATAGGTAAACATCGATGTTCTCTTCGGCGGACTGGATAAAACATCGTTGTTTAATGGTAAACATCGATGTTCTCCTTTGCTGATTATCAGCCGAAGGGTCATAACATCGATGTTTAATGGTAAACATCGATGTTCTCTTTGGTCGATAGTCCACCGAGGGGTTCAAACATCGATGTTTGATTTCAAACATCGATGTTCAAGGTCAAAACGTCGATGCTTAAGATGTAAACATCGATGTTCTTACCATTCGGCCAATTATTTGGAGTTCCAGAAACTTCAAACATCGATGTTTAAGTGTCAACAACGATGTTCTGGAATTCAGAAACCTCAAACATCGATGTTTAAGAGTAAACATCGATGTTTTGAGGATTCGCCAACCTCAAACCTCGATGTTTAAGAGTAAACATCGATGTTCTGAGGATTCGCCAACCTCAAACATCGATGTTTAAGTGTCAACATCGATGTTGTGAAGGTTCTGCCAATGTTTTCGATGTTTTGCAAGCTAGATAACATGTTCTTATGATCTTAATGATATATGAACAATATGTTGATTGCTTGTTAACATGTTTATCCTTTTATAATCATGTCACATAGCTTGGTAATGATTATAAATGATGCAAAGTTATTGTATATGTGATATTTGATCACATGCATGTTATGTATGAAATGAACACTCATCTTTGCTTAGATCAATACTTGGTAGGTTTGCCAAAGCAAAGTGCCAATGTTTATACTAGCAAGATGCGATGGCATAATTGTTATGTATGGAAACAATTATTGATGTAAATATTAAGTTCCTCATGTGTTGCCTTCCATTGATGAGCACTCATCTATGCTTAGATCAACACTTGGTAGGTTTGCCAAAGCAAAGTGCCAATGTTTATCATAGCAAGGTGCGACGGGATAATTGTAATATCCAAATTGTTTGTCATGGGTTGAACTTAACTAAGTCATCTCAATAGGATTGGGAATTAGAGGCAAAGAGTTGAGATAAGTCTATGAGATAGACAAGAACAAGAGTTGTTCACTCAACTATCCAAGAGTTACATGAGATATAATTGACAAAGAGTTGTCTACCAAAATAACTATGATATAAGCGATTAGCCAAAGTTAACTTATCTTGTAGTGAAATATGGATCTTGGCCCACTTATTTTCTTCGTGATTTGTATAGTGGGAGTATCATTTAATAAAATTTCTTGTTAAATGATTTTATGTATACATGACTCTGATTTTGTGTGAATTGATTATTGTAGAATTATCATGGCACAAAATACAAATACTATGTCACTGCGATCAGTCCTTGAGAAGGAAAAACTGAATGGGAATAATTTCCTTAAGCGGCATCGCAATTTGAGGATAGTCCTCAAGCAAGAAAAGAAGTTGTATGTCCTTGAAGGGCCTGCCCCTAATGAACCGGCACCTAATGCTCCTAGGGCAGAAAAGGATGCTTTTAAGAAGCATGTTGATGAAGCATTGGATGTTGCATGCCTTATGCTTGTCACTATGGACTCTGAGGTTTAGAAGCAACATGAGAACTTGGGTGCTTTTGGTATGATCGAACACCTGAAAATGCTCTTTGAAAAGCAAGCCAGGCATGAGAGGTATGAGACCTCAAAGATATTTTTCCAATGCAGGATGGCTGAGTCATCACCTGTCAGACCTCATGTGCTCAAAATGATTGGATACATTGAGAGCCTTGAAGGCCTGGGTTATCCTTTGCAAAGAGAGTTGGTCGTTGATCTTGTCTTGCAATCATTGCCGGATAGTTATAGCCAATTTGTCATGAATTTCAATATGAATCATCTTGACAAATCTCTGTCTGTGTTGCTTAATATGTTGGGAACAGTTGAGCAACAGATGAAGGCAAATAAATCCAACAACATTTTGATGGTTGGAAATGGAAAAGGAAAGGGAAAGGCCAAGTATAACAAGAAGAAGAAACCTACCAAAAGGTTTGGTTCATGTGCATCTTCTTCTTCACTTGTGCTCAAACCCAAAGGTGGTGTTGAAAAGGAAGGACAATGTTTCCATTGCAAGAAACCTGGCCATTGGAAGCGTAATTGCCTTGTTTACCTTGAGGAGGTGAAGAAACAGAAGGGAAGTAAGACTTCCGCTTCAGGTATTCTTGTTATAGAAGCTAATATTTCTATCTCTACATCTTGGGTACTAGATACCGGATATGGTTCTCACATTTGTGTAAATGTGCAGGATTTGAGGAAGAGTAGAAGATTAGCAAAGGGTGAAGTGGACCTGCGTGTTGGAAATGGAGCAAGAGTTGCTGCTTTAGCCGTAGGGACTTATTATCTATCTTTACCGAGTGGTTTGGTTTTAGAACTTGATGATTGCTATTATGTACCTACTATAAGCAGGAATTTGATTTATGTTTCTTGTCTGGACAAGAAGGGTTTTTCATTTGTAATAAAGAACAACTGTTGTTCTATTTATTTGAATGAAATTTATTATGGTGGTGCATATTTAAGCAATGGTTTGTACGTTCTAAACCGAGAAACTCCAATCTATAACATTAATTCGAAGAAGGTTAAATTAAGCGATTCTAATACGACCTATCTCTGGCATTGTCATTTGGGCCATATAAACGAGACTCGTATTTCTAAACTCCATAAGGATGGACTTTTGGACTCTTTTGATTTTGAATCATTTGAGACATGTGAGTCATGTTTATTGGCAAAATGACAAAGGCTCCTTTTGCTGGTAAAGGTGAAAGAGCTTCAGACTTGTTAGGCCTTACACATTCTGATGTGTGTGGGCCTATGTCAACACAGGCTAGAGGAAGTTTTCTGTACTTCATAACATTTACTGATGATTATAGTATATATGGCTATGTGTATCTTATGATGCACAAGTCAGAATCCTTTGAAAAGTTCAAAGAATTCAAGAATGAAGTACAAAATCAACTCGGCAAGAGTATTAAAATGCTTTGTTTTGATCGAGGAGGTGAATACTTAGACCGAGAATTTCTTAATCATCTAAAGGATTGTGGTATAGTATCACAACTTACTCCACCAGGTACACCTTAATGGAATGGTGTTTCTGAAAGGAGAAATAGAACTTTATTAGATATGGTTCGTTCTATGATGAGTGAAGCTGATCTTCCTTTTTCATTTTGGGGGCATGCTTTATTGACTGCTGCCTTTACACTTAACCGTGTTCCATCTAAATCGGTTGAAAAGATACCATATGAGATGTGGACTGGGAAACGTCCCAATTTGTCTTTTATGAAGATTTGGGGTTGTGAGGCTTACGTAAGACGACAAGCATCAGACAAACTCGGCCCTAAATCTGACAAGTGCCTTTTTGTTAGATATCCTAAAGAAACTAAAGGATATTATTTCTATAATCCCACAGAGCAAAAAGTGTTTGTTACTCATACAGCTATTTTTCTAGAAAAAGAATTTATTTCTAGAGAGATCAGTGGGAGAAAAATAGAACTCGAAGAAGTTCGAGTACAACAAGAAGCTATAGAGGATGAGATGGAACAAGGACAGGAACCATAAGATGTTGTGGGTGAAAATCCTGTACCTGTAACACATGGACCAAGTAGGTCTGATAGGACTCGGTATGAGCCTGAGAGATATGGATTTCTTTTGACTCATACGGGAGACGTGATGCTCATGGATGAAGATGAGCCCACTTCCTATCAACAGGCTATTATAGGTCCAGACTCTAAGAAGTGCTAGAAGCCATGAATTTTGAGATGGAATCCATGTATGAGAACAAGGTTTGGACCTTGGTTGATCCACCTGAAGGGGTAAAACCCATCGGGTGCAAGTGGGTCTTTAAGAAAAAGACCGACTTGGATGGTAATGTGGTTACCTTTAAAGGGCGGTTGGTTACGAAAGGTTTCAAACAAGTTCATGGTATTGACTATGATGAAACTTTTTCGCCAATTGCCATGGTTAAATCCATCCGAATTCTATTGGCTATAGCTGCACACCATGATTATGAAGTATGGCAGATGGACGTCAAAACCGCTTTTCTTAATGGAAATCTTTTAGAGGATGTGTACATGACACAACCTGAAGGTTTTGTCACTCCAGAGAATGCTAATAAGGTATGCAAGTTGCAAAGATCTATTTATGGATTAAAGCAAGCTTCTAGGAGTTGGAATCTTCGTTTTGATGAAGTAACCAAACAGCTTGGTTTCATTAAAAATGAAGATGAGCCATGTGTTTACAAGAAGGTGAGTGGGAGAACTATCATTTTCTTATTGTTGTATGTTGACATACTGGAGATGTGATGCTCATAGGTAAGGATGAGCCCACTTCCTATCAGCTGGCCATTACGGGTCTGGACTCCAAGAAGTGGCTTGAAGCCATGAATTCGGAAATAGAATCCATGTATGAAAAACAAGGTATGGACCTTGGTTGATCCACCTGAAAGGGTAAAACCTATAGGGTGCAAATGGGTCTTTGTAAAAGACCGACGTGGATGGTAATGTGATTACTTTTAAAGGGCAATTGGTTGCGAAAGGTTTCAAGCTAGTTCATGGTATTGACTATGATGAAACTTTCTCACCAGTCGCCAAGGTTAAATCCATTCGGATTCTATTGGCTATAGCTGCATACCACGATTATATGAGATATGGCAAATGGACGTCAAAAACCGTTTTCCTTAAACGAAAATCTTTTAGAGGATGTGTATATGACACAGCCTGAAGGTTTTGTCGATCCAAAGAATGCCAATATGGTATGCAAGTTGCAAAGGTCCATTTATGGACTTAAGCAAGCTTCAACGAGTTGGAATCTTTGTTTTAATGAAGTAATCAAAGAGTTTGGTTTCATTAAAAGTGAAGATGACTCATGTGTTTACAAGAAGGTTAGTGGGAGCACTATTGTTTTCTTGTTACTTTATGTTGACAACATTCTACTCATTGGGAATGATATTCCAATGCTACAGTCTGTAAAGACTTGGTTAGGAAAGAATTTCTCAATGAAGGACTTAGGTGAAGCTACCTACGTGTTAGGTATAAAGATCTATAGAGATAGATCCAAAAGGCTTCTAGGTCTAAGTCAAAGTACATATATTGACAAGGTGCTTAAAAGGTTTAGCATGCAAGATTCTAAGAAAGGTTTCTTGCCCATGTCACATGGCATAACTCTCTCAAAGAATCAATGTCCTAGTACATCTAAGGAGAGAGAGCGAATGAGTAAGATCCCTTATGCGTCAGCAATAGGATCTATCATGTATGCCATGCTATGTACTCGACCGGATGTCACATATGCATTAAGTGTCACAAGTAGATATCAATCTGATCCCGGTGAAGGTCACTGGACAGCGGTTAAGAACATCCTTAAGTACTTGAGAAGAACTAAGGATGCATTCCTTGTGTATGGAAGCGTTGATGAGCTTGTTGTAAAGGGTTACACAGATGGTAGCTTCCAAACCGACTGGGATGACTTTGGATCGCAGTCAGGATATGTGTTTTCTCTTGGAGGTGGTGCTGTATGCTGGAAGATTTCAAAGCAAGAAACAGTTGCCGATACTACAACTGAGGCTGAATACATAGCTGTCTCTGATGCAGCGAAAGAGGTTGTTTGGATTAAGAAGTTCAAAACTGAACTTGGGGTGGTTCCGAGCATTCACAGTCCGATTGAGCTCTATTGTGACAACAATGGGACAATCGCACAGGCTCAGGAACCTAGATACCACCAAAGATCCAAACATATACTCCGACGCTACCATCTTATTACAGAGATTATTGATAGAGGCGATGTAAGGCTGTGCAAAGTTCCTTCTAAGAACAATGTAGCAGATCCTTTAACTAAGCCGCTCACATAGCAGAAGCATGATAGTCATGCTAAATCTATTGGTATTAGATACATGGATGATTAGCTTTAGTACAAGTGGGAGTAACAATCACATTACGGGTTTTCGGTTAGTAACTAGTATAAAATATCAGTACATATAAATAATTCCAAAATAAGGTTATTTATACAAATAGTCACTATTTACGAACGTGTATAAATATTGGATTCTTATAAAATATAAGAACTTTACAGGGATCAGCTAATAATAATACCTACCCAACATTATTATTTATAAGACTAGCGTATGTTGAGAATTATATGAGATATGAATTCTACATATGGGTACAAGTTAGAGAACTTGTGGACTGGACTGACCCGACATAAGAACACTACATGGACTGTTATATATGTTGTCATTAGTGGTTCTTATATGTATTGTCCTTAGACCTGAGATCATCAAGGTTCCCAACATGTGAGTCGTATACTTTGATATTACTCTTAGTTACCCGTAACTGAGTAAACCTTAGAATAATTATTGGGTATATGATATAATGTGTAGTGGGTTTTGTATGATCAAGATGGGAATTGTTCATCCCATATAACGGGTATATTATCAGTTGGGCCGCCTGACAGAGTTGAACTGTAAATGCATGGCCACGCTCGAATTAAGTGATATGGAGATATCATCTGTATCTGTTTTACACAGTTAACTCGGGGATCAAGAAACCTTAGATTAAACGTATACGAGAATGACATATTCCATGTCTCGTGTTTGTTCTTGATATAATGGGACGAAAGGATAATGACAATTTTCCGAGGCATTATGAATCAGTACTGATCTGGTCACTTGGGTAGCAATGATGTGTTGCTAGACACCGCTCATTCTTTATAATTATAAATGAGAGTCTATAATTATTGCCAATGTGATTAGTGCCTACAGGGTCAAACACTTAGAACTGTTGATTCGAGCTAGTGGTTAGATCGTGGTTCGACCATGGTTCGACCAGGTTATTGAGCTAATGGTTAGAGCATGGTTGGACTATGGTTGGACCGGGTCGTTTGGGTTGGTTCGGTTCAATAGTTACCAGAATTATTGAACCTGAATTATTGTCCAAAAGCATGAAAGGATGTGTGTCTTATATATATGTTGATATATATGATTGAGTTAGTGGAGACATAATCATGCTGATGATTATGACTAAAGTATAGATAATGGAAAACACAATCATGCATGATAAGATGTATGTATAATTAGGTTGACCATTTTCTATATTAGCTAACATTGGAATATATATGTGATATGTGAAAGAGTGTGTAAAAGAGTAGATTTTTGACAGCTCAACACACAAGCACATACACATCATTTGTGAGTAAAACACTCGAGGCTCTCTAGCTCTCGGAATTCTGCAGCTAGCAGTGCAGTTCGGGAGTGCTCGGGTTAGTGATTGTGAGACGATTGCTAGCGGGCATCGACGGTTCGTGTGGATACCATAGAGGAATCGGATTTCTGTCTAGTTCTTGCTGATTCGGCTCAACAGTTGAGTGATAGAACTCAACCAAACCAGGTACAAAAATTTTGTTATTCGGTTTATCCCGTTTCACATGGATCCTCCATTATTTCCGGGTCTTTCCACTGCGCATATTGTCTCTTTGTTTGCATACCTGGTTACTTACATCAACATGGCAAGGGCACTGACCAGGGCACTATTAGTAATATGCCCAAAAGCCAATCAATGGATGATCGTATGTAGTCATGTATATACATTAAGGTTATTCCAATAAATATGATTATGAGATAATCGCTTGCACATATTTATAACCCTATAATACTTTGTATTCTTAAATGTCCCTAGTCGATTATTATCATGGATGGGTTGTGATAATAAATAAAGACTAGCGTATGTTGAGAATTATATGAGATATTAATTCTTCATACGGGTACAAGTTAGAGAACTTGTTGACTGGACCGACCCACATAAGAACCCTACATGGAACGTTATATGATTGTCAGTAGTGGTTCTTATATGTATTGTCCTTAGACCTGAGATCATCAAGGTTCCCAACATATGAGTCGTATACTTTGATATTATTCTTAGTCATCCGTAACTGGGTGGACTTAAGGGTAATCATTGGGTATATGATAAATGTGTAGTGGGTTTTGTATGATCCAGAGGGGATTCGTCCAACCCATATAACGGGTATATTATCGGATGGTTTCTTGATGGAGTTGAAACCGGAAATGCATGGCCATGCTCGGATTATGATATGGTGATATCATAGGTACCCGTTTTACGCGGTTAACTCGAGGATCAAGAAACCCAGATTGAACATATGCGAGATTGACATATTCCATGTCTCGTGTTTAATCTTGATAATGGGACGAAGGGACGACGACATGTTCCGAGGCATATAGAATCAGTACTGATCTTGTCGTTCAGGTAGCAATGATGTGTTGCTAGACGCTGCTCTTTGCTTATAATTGTAAAATGAGATTTTACAATTATTGCCGAACGTTACAAGTGCCTACAGGGTCACACACTTAGAATCGTTGATTCGAGCAGGTGGTTGAACCGTGGTTGGACCATGGTTCGACCAGGTATGGTTTGAACATGGATCGACCAGGTGTGGTTTGACCATGGTTGGACCGTGGTTGGACCAGGGTCGCTTTTGGTTGGCTTGATTCAATAATTGTCAGAATTATTGAGCCAAACCTGATTGCATGTGATGTGTAATCCCATTAGTGCTTAGTGGTAGACAAGATAATAGGTATCTTATTCATTATGGGCCATTATGTTGGCCATTACCATAAGCAGTAATTGAGTGGCATAATTAGATTATGCATTGGGGTTTTTGGCTGATTGCATTCTGCTTTTGTGAGTCTTGAGAGTGTTTTTCAGACCAGTAAGAACACACACAAACACACACCCATTCTTTGAGAAAGAAAGTAACACCACATATAGCTCCCGGAAATCCGTAGCTAGCACCACGGTTCGGGAGTGCTCGGGTTAGAGATCGTGAGACGGTTTCCAGCTGTGATCGACGGTTCGTGTGGATACCGTAGAGGAGCAGGATATCCTTCTTGCTCTAGCTGATTCGGTTCTTCAGTTAGGTGAAAAATCCTAACCGTTTCACGTATGTTCATTTTATTGTTCGATTTAGTTGCTTCACTTGGATCCTTCATGTGTTTCCGGGTTTCCGCTGTGCATTTGTTGCATTTAGATTGTCTATTTTTGCATGACCGGAAACTTACAGGCACCACCTGCACCACCTCAACCACCATCCGAGAAGAAAAGGCCCAGAAACTAACTTTCCCCCGATCCTGCAGCACAGAACTAGTCTAGACTAACCCCACTACACATAGTTAGACTTTCAGTTTGGGGTATTTTTGTGTCAATATAACTTAGCCTAGACCTTATCTCTTTTGTTTTTGGCAGTGTGTTTCTTTTGTTTATGTGACCTTGTATTTATTGCACTCTGTTTTCGTTTTGCTTCTGCAGTGAAGACACTGCAAGTTTTTCAGTTTGGGGTATTTTAGGGTGCAATTATGCTATGTACTTTCTAGTGTTCATGTAATGCAATTTCGATTTTTATCTATTTTCACTTTGTTTCTCCCAATGTGAGCCTGTCTTTATATTTATGCACTCTCTCTTGTTCCATTTGAATTCTTCTCAAGACCATAATCTTATGACTTGTCTTATTTTTCTTCAAAAACAAAACAGGAATAATCAAGCAACTGCATTCCATGAACTCTGTCAAAAGAAGGACCATGTTAAGGAATTTTTCTAAACAAATAGGCTCAGCCTGTTTACCTTAGAACAGGCCATTACTTCTGTCAAGGCAAAATTTAAGCAAAGTTTACAAGCAAGGAAAGGATCTAGGCCATCTTTGGCACACCAAACAGACTACACCAACCCACACCCATCAAACACTTGCAACCCCATTTGAGCCAATTAAGATGGCCCTATTTCATTCATTTACCCTGCACATCCCACCTCAACCATTTGCAGCCAGAGTAGGGGCCATCAGTGTCTAAGGGCACAAAACTACTTCAAACAGCCTCACCTTGTCGATGAGCCTGTGAGTAAGATTTGATCAAGATTAGAAAAAGAGATAACCCATACTTTGCCAGTGCAAAAATCAGAATGCCACCAGATGCACGAACTCCTTCTTCCCCTTGAAAAAGAAAGAGAAAATGAAAAACATATAGGAAAAAGAAAGAAAAAAGAAAAAAAAAATAAAGAAAGGAAGGAAGGAAGGACAAGGGCAACATCTGGAAAATCATACTCCACCAAGAAACACAAATCCAATCTATCTGTTAGAGTCAGTAGTTACATCAAGAATGGCTGAAGTATTGGGACACAGCTACTGAATAGTGTAAGACCGTAGAAAATACAAAGTCAAACAGCCTCTACACTGTCTTTTGCTGTTCATGAACAAAAACAATAGAATCGAGTTGACAAGCCATAGACCTTTGCAAAAATCATTTACCTTCCTTTGACAACCCTTACCCAGCCTCAATACAACACGGATAAAGTCCTAGTGATCTTGCTTGATGACTTATGCACATTAGTGGAGACAAGAGGTAATGGGTCTGCATATGAGGTATTGTTTTCCACATCTCAATCTTTAATTGAATCCCACGAATGACAGAAGGAATGGAGGCCAGTTGCAAAATTATTCCTGTGATTTTTGTGGTAAAAATACTGACAAGGAATTTGATTAGAGTCTATGCAGTTTTTTTTAAGAAAGAATAAGAGGATGCCTAAATTGGAACACCACAAGGGAAAAACCTAGCGAAAATCTGATGCATTAGAATTGTTTTACTTCCTTTCGAAATCATGCCTTCTTTTCTCTTCTAATTGCTTGAGGACAAGCAAAATCTTCAGTTTTGGGTATTTTGATGCACATGAAAATATGCATAGTTTTAGGCATGATTTTAGGTATATTTTCTCTCGATTTATCATATGTTTGAAAATATGCATTTTGAAGAATTTTGGAGATTTTATTGGAGAATTCGATGAAACAGCCTCTGGCACAGTATGAGCCTGTTTGACAGCCTGTTGTTCATTGCAAAATCAGTGAAAGGCCACGAATCCCCTTCCAATCACAAGTTATCCACTGGATTCCACCACCTTTGCCTTGATCCACGAAGCCATCACGCCACTCCATCAATCTCAAAGAAAAGCTGAATTCAGTTGCACAGAAAAATGGGAAGAGATCGTACACAGCCTCAGGCACAGGCCCAGCACAGGCTCAGCCTGTGGAATCTACAGAAGACCAGAACGCGAAGAAAAGAATATTAAACTCAGCCACTTGCAGAGCTTCACCACTTGCAAAACCTTCAACTCTGCAATCATGACCTGAGCGACTCAGAAGACTTTAAGCATGGGACAGAGGGGATAATCATCACACCCGAAGAATTTAACGATTAAAGAACCATTATCCTCCCCCCCTAAGTCTTCTAAAATCTGTAGATTTGCAGATTTCACCCATTCAGCAACACCTCCTAAGCTGCCTTACCTCGAGGAGCAAGATGGGCAACTGAAGCTCAACTTGCCCAACTGCCATACCTTCTAGCACTTGGGAAGGAAGAGAAGAGAGGAATCTTCACCATAAAAGAGATGGAAAAAGGAAGAACACACATTGAACGGAACCCCTCGATCAACACCCATAACTTGCAGAAGTTCTTAGAACAAAGGGTTCAAGGGAAAACACGATTCTGCAGCCTTTTCTGGGCAGAAATCGTGTTGTTCTTAACCTCCAGAATTGTTCCAAACATTATGCTACCTTTAATCTCTTTTGTTTCTGTAACCTTGATTATGAACTAAAACAACCCCCTCTTAGGTTGAAGGGGTGAAGCATGTCTCTGTTCTTAGTGCAATAAATTGCCCTTCTTATGTTCTTAACTGTTTTTCTTGTTTGGTTGTTGCAAACTCGCTCCATGTTTGAGTCTTGATCAAACCCATACATGATTATAGGTAGCTAGGTGAAGGACCAAAAGGAGAAACCATAGTTGCTGGAACAACAACAACCAACCCTTAGCTCTTAGTTTCGAAAGAAATTAGGAACTAATTGAGGAATTAGCCTCAACACAAATTCTTAATCCCCTTAGTTTGACCGATGCGAAAGCATTAGGATGAGTGAGAACATTGGGAGGAACCTGTGAGTGAAATCAGTATAGGTTGAGAGCGCCTGGAAGAACCAATCTGTGTAATTGACCTTGTGTTCTCGACAGGCTCAGCCACAGGCTAAGCCACGGACTCAGAACTGTCTCAGCCTGTTGCAGCAGAGTCAAGAAAATGACACCACTTTTAATCTGATTCTTGATTGATTATTGAGCAGTCTATCTTAAATCTAGTAGCAGCTTGGTGAAGGACCAAAAGGAGAAGCCAAGTGAGCTTGACCAACAACAATCAGCCATCACTCCCTAGCCGTTCGAAAGAAGATAGGGAGAGACTATGGGTAATTAGCACCAACACCAACTTCACCTCTAAGTGGGCGTCTACTCTAGTGACAGGGGGTAGATGGAAGCTTAGAGAACTATCAATAAGATCGAAAGCCGTTGGTAGTACCTTAGGTTGGGAGCCCCTTCAAGAAATCTTATTAAACACAGGGCATCACACAGGCCCAGCCTGTGATGATGCTGTTGAGAAATTTAGAGCATAAAGGCGAGACATGTGAATCTCTGGATGCCTAAGATTTCACCAAACCTGATTCTCACCTACTTCAACACTGCTATTACTTTTATTCTTTTGCTTAATTCGATTTCCGGTTGACACTCACCCCATAATCCGTTTTTGTTTAATTCTCTCAAGCCTATTCTGTCTTTGGTAAGGAGTAACAGACTCATCCCAGTCCTATGGATACGACCTTGATAGAGTACTACAACTACCCTGTGCACTTGCAGGATTAATCAGTGGCAGTAGAGAACTGCCCTACCATGATGGGGCTAGACAAGAATACTTTATGGAAGTACACTGTCGAACTAATGATGAGGATGATGCGTTAAAAAATATAGGTAACATGTGAAAAAACTTGGTAAAAGGAAAGAGTTAGGAGACGATAATGTGCCACGTCAGACAAATCCAGTGAGGGAAAGGGCTGTAGAAGTAGGTCCTACTAGTGAGGAAATTAGAAATGTAGGAACTCATGGGTTGGCAAATGAAGGTGCTAGAAGGGATGGTTTGTTTGAAAGGGAAAGAGGTATATTATGCTTTAGTGTTGATTTCAGTGAAGGAGAAGAGGGTCAGGTTGAGGAAAGTGTATTTGGGAAGCCTAGCAAATTTCTTAGGTAGGACTCTATAAACAAACCATATGTGTTTTCACCTGGATTGGTTTTTAAAAGCAAGGACCAATTCAAGCAGGCTGAGGGTTTGTTTGCTATTTCAGATTATAAAGACATCAACTTCCCTTACAATGACAAATCAAGGTGTAGAGTTGTCTACAAGGCTCCAAATTGCAAGTGGCATGTATTGTGTTCGATTAATTGTGCTTCTCAAAGTTGGAAGGTGAAGAAGTATGAGTGTGAACTGATATGCACATATTTCACATAGTATTAAAGGCATGAAAACATCTTTATTATTATAATTTCGAATAAAACTCATACATTTTACCTATCTTTCTTTGTTTTATTGTTGAATAAATTGCTTGAACTAACAATTATGTTTTCAGGTGTAAAATCGTCCCTCTTCGCTACCGAGAACGATCAATTTCGGTCAAAACTGGAAACCGGGCAGAAACTTGAGCACAGTTCACTCTTTGGCCGATTTCAGACGCCTCAGAAGTCCAATTAACATGAAACCAGTTGGAGATGAAATCCAGGCGTGCAGGAATCCTGCACTGGCCACCGACCCTGCCTCGGTGTTTTCATCATAACTCCTACTACACAAGTCCAATTCTGGAGTTCTTTATATGGAACGAAAGATAAAAGAATTATCTACAACTTTGTAGAACATGACAAAGTCCAATTCTGCCGTCTAGAGGTCCCAAAAGTGCTTGCAATTCTCGGGTCATGAGTTGTTAACAATGTGACCCCTTCTAGAAGGGCATCATGGCAACCATTGGCTCATGCTTTGTTGGACAATCTGAAAGTACAGCATGGAAGGCATTCAAGGAGTATAAAACATCCTGGAAACCAACTCAATTTGCTGGAAAGGAAGCTCAACCATTAGCACATGCAAAAAGAAGGAATATTCATGCTAAGGTGGAAAAGCAAGTGACAACCCATCCATTACAACCACCCCCACCAGCAATGCCTCCACCATTGAGGCCCTTTCCAGCACGAATTTGGTAGCTAAAGGACCCTAAAGTATGTCATCTCCAAGCTATCCAACTAGTGAAGAAGCACTATAAAAGGGTGAGAGCTGAAGGGGGAGGAGCAACACATTCACACACCTTGAAACCAAAAAAATCTGCTCAAGTTGTTTTCCTTTCATTTTCTTTTGAGATTGTTGTGAGGAAACCATGTCTTTCCCATTTTCATTTGTTGTTTCAAGTTCATTCATGAACTAATTTTTCATTCTAGATCATAGGGATGTAGCCTACCCTAAATTTGCTATGGTTTGATGTACCATTTGTTGCAATTCATTCACAAAGTAATTTTGATTGATTGTTGTGAGCTTATTTCTTGCTTTAAGGAAGTGGCCAGCTTTATTGCAACTTTTAGGTAATAGGTGAAGTACCGAGAGGAGAAGTCTATTATCCGAAAATCATCAATCATCTCTAATCTAAATGCTGAAAGGGTTTAGGTTATCGTGGAATCAGTAGCAACAACAAGCTTCATTGCTCCTAGAGGTAATCTAATTGACGAAAGTGATTAGGTGACTCTTTGAGACGAGACTAGACTAGCGAAAGCGGATAGTTTCATTATAGGTTGCTACCCATCAAAATTCATGTGTTTGGATGCAGCTTTCAATAGTACATTGATCCATAGCAAAGGAAGGGCGGTGAATTCCCGAATGATCTAGGCCTTTTATCATTGCTACTTTGTTTATCATTTTCATTGTCATTTTCTACTTTCTCTTCTCTTTACATTCAATTTGCCATTTGCTCTCTTATCAATCTTCAATTTCAATATTGTTTCTCTTCATTTATTTTCTTTGCCATTAGATTGAATCGATTGATATCTTGCCTAGTCTCTGTGGATACGACCTTGAGTACCACGACGATTCTGTGCACTTGCAGGATTGACCACATCAAGTTTTTGGCGCCGTTGCCGGGGACTAGCGTCAAGTAATTTTAGGTTCTATCTAACTGGCCTTTTCTCTTGTTCATCTTTTCTCTAAGTTTCAGGTATTCTGGGTGCATGACCCATAACACCCGAAGTAAAAGCCGAAGGCTCGAATTTACATCAGAACCCGAAAGGTTGTTCAAAGCAAAATCTAAACAACAAGAAGAACCATCAAGTCTCCCAACAACCATGGCGGAAGGAAATGAACTCAACACAGTGCCCATGAACGAATTATTAGCTCGCCAAGCCGGCATGCCAAGATTCGGAATAGCCCAACCAGCCATAGAATCGGCTCACTATGAACTTAGACCGAGCCTCATCTCCATGGTTCAGCAAAACACCTTTGCTGGAACTCCATTTGAAGATCCACACCAACACTTACATAATTTTCTTTCTTATTGTGACACTTTCAGGATTAATGGGTGTAGCGAAGATGCAAAAAGGCTCCGCCTATTCCCATATTCGGTGCGAGACAAGGCACAAAAATGGCTCTCTAGCCTCCCACCGAATAGCATCACCACTTGGGACCAACTCCAGTCCGCTTTCTTGAAGAAATTCTTCCCATCTTCTAAAGTCACTCAACTTCGAGGAGAAATTCTAACCTTCAAGCAAAGGCCCGACGAGTCTCTCAAAGATGCATGGGAGAGATACCAAGACCTCATTGCAAGATGCCCAACTCACATGATCCATCCTCCTGTGTTGTTAAACACATTCTATGATGGAGCTACACCAACCGGGCAGTCCACCATGAACTCTATAGCCGGTGGAAACTTCATGTCAAAAATCTATCCGGAGGCTTGCCAACTAATGGAGAACTTGGCGGATGAAAGCACAAGCCGAAACCACCATGGAGTATTGCAAGTTGACAAGGTGCAAATGTTGGAGGCAACCATTGCTTCCTTGCAACATCAAATCAAGGAGATGAACACAAAACTTGCAAAGGCATCATCATCAAGTGCACTGGAGACAATTCTGAAATGTGAAGCTTGCAGCGGGCCTCATCACTTCAATGAGTGCCCAAAACTCTATTTGGAGGAAGTGAATTACATCAATAGACAGCCCAACTACTTCAATCAGCAAGGAGGGAACCAATACCCTCAACCAATGAAGCCATACCAACAAGCATACCAAGGGCAACAACATTACCAAGGCAACCAACACAATTCTCAACCCGATATGGTCACCATGTTCAAGACTATCATGGAGGAGATTTCCCAAATCAAGGCACACAACAAAATCCTCGAAAATCAGATTGCGCAACAAGCCTCGATGTCTACTAATCAACAAGGAACCCTTCCAGGGAAACCAATGGAGGACCCGAGGATTGAACAATGCAATGCTGTGACACTTCGTAGTGAAGAGGAGTTAAGGGCTACAACACCAAGACAGCCTGATGTTGTGGAACAGACAACATCAACATCCAGCTTGGAACAGATAGTTCAGACACAGGCTGAGTCTGACGCTGAGCCTGTAGGCACGAAGAAGGCAGAGAAACACCCCCAGATTGTCAAACCATATCAACCTCCACTCCCATATCCAGAAGTATACTACAAGGCCAAATTGGAAGGGCAATTCACTATGATAGCCCAGGGGAGCACTCTAATTCAACATCTGCCGCCCAAGAAATGCCCAGACCCAGGAAGCTTTACAATACCATGTCATGTAGGGAGCAAGAAGATTGAAGGGGCACTATGCGACTTAGGAGCAAGTGTCAACCTACTGCCACTTTCCATCACTCAAGGTATGGATCTTGGGAACATGAAGACCACAAGGATGAAAATCCAGCTTGCTGACCGCTCACTTGTGCATCCTGTGGGAGTATTAGAAGATGTGCCTGTGAGGGTTGGTGACCTTTTTGTTCCCGTTGATTTTGTGATCACGGATATGGCGTTGGATGCCCACACACCCATCATTTTAGGGCGGCCGTTTCTTGCCACGACCAGAGCATTGATTGATATTGAGGAAAGAATAGTGACACTAAGAGTTGGAGAAAAAACGATGAACTTCAATATGCCCAATGCCCCTAAACCAGAATTGGACTTCGACACCTGCTGCAAGTTTGACACTATTGATGACGGCATCAACTTAAGGCAACAGACTCAGCCTGTCCAGCAGCATATCCAACAGCCTATCCAGCAGCCTGTCCGACAGCAATGGGCTACCCCTCAAACAGGAGCTGATGGTCTTGCACAAATTCTTCCCAGAAGATTGAGCGGGGTGCATTTGGATGTGAACAGTAGTACCACGGTTTACAAGGAGAAGCCCCCAAAAAGGAACAATGAGCAAAACACCAAACGTATCTTCAAGAAGGGAGGCCAAGTCCTTTTCTGGGAAAAGAGGCGATCCAAGTGGACAGGTCCATTCACCATTCTTCGCTGTTTCCCTCATGGGGAAATGGAGAATGGAGGTGACAGAATCAGTCCGTTCATGGTCTATCGTAAAAAGGTAAAAATCTATCAGCCTACCATGGACGTTCTCAGAGGAATTCAATCTCTCCAGAACCCTCCAACCACCTGAGCAGGGAGGGTGTCCAGCTAAAAGACATTAAAGAAGCGCTATTCGGGAGGCAACCCGAGGAAAGAGAAGCAAAGAAGATCAAGTGGCCGAAACCAAGGAGCATGATGACTTCACGTCAAATAGAGAAGCATTCCTAAACTCAAACTTTTAAATTTATATATTCAATGCTTCAAAACATAATTTGATAAGCTAGTTGTTATGCATCTTGTCATTCACCTTATCATTCTATTCTTTCTCATTACGTTTTGAATTTTTTTTTTATTCAGATTGCATTTCAATTCATTGAGGAAAAGATTGCATTTGTTGTTTTGCATTTGTTTTGTTTTTCCATTCACGCCTTTACTCTTCTTGATCAATTCTGAAACAATAGGACTTTGTTGATTGGATTGATTTTGTTCCTTGTATGGCCTATAAAGAGACATTGTGATAAAAGCTTTCAAGTCACCTAGCTCATATTGGTTTGATAAAAGACAAGTTTGGATTTCTAAACAAGATCACTAGGAAGATGTCCTAAGGATTTGGTTTGCTCTTAGCTTTTTAAAAATTAATTGAGGTGTTTCAATTGCATTTAATTGCACAGTTTTAGAACACATCCATCGTTTTTACCAAGGCAAAATTTAGACACAACCTTGATTTGAGAAATGAGTTAGGCCATCCTTGAATTTCACCACATATAAACCTTGGCCAACCCGTGATCACATTATCCCTAGTTCACCACTTTGAGCCTAGTATGATGGTCAAATGTTTTCTTCTATACCCACATCAACCACCTTTCACCCCTTAGTAGCCAATTAAGTGACCATCATGTGCCTGATCAGCATGATTTTCCTTGATTTATTCTACCCTTTTATCTGTTAAGTTGATGATGTCTAACCTCCTACCACTAGTATTGCACATTGAAAGAAAATTGACTGAACTTGCTACAAGGAGGAGAACAAAATTTGCAGTCATGCACCTAAGCCCACCAACATATGGGGTCTTTTACATTTCTCCACTGCATTGTGGTCATCATTGTAGTTCATCAAAATCTAACAAACGCAGGCTTATGATCGCTATGAAAAAAAAAAGAAAAAGAAAAAAAAGGATCAAAAGACAACATCATAGTCAGTATGAAGCAAGAAGAAACTCAATTTTAGGAGGAAATCCACAACTTCAACAGATACTTTGTTTACCTATATCCCTTGTTGATACACCAACCTTGCCCCATTATAACCCTTAAAGACCTAATGATCTTAAGTTCATGAATTGTGTCCATTAGTGGAAGTGGAAACCTTGGATGTGCATATGGGATATTCAAACACCTCTTATTGATCAAGAGCATACCAAAGAAGGACTGACTAGTATAATCCTGTGCGGAAATTTGATCTTCGATTTCTTTGTTAAACTTAGGTGAGTGAAGTGCCTTGATTTACTTTTGATTTACATGTCTCTATTTAGTCTACGGATCAAGTCAATTATAAGCAAGTCACATTGGATCAGAGTTGAGAAAAGAAATCAGTGCAAATCATTGTCACCATGGTTATAATTTGTTTTGCTTGGGGACAAGTAAATGTTTAGGTGTGGGGGTATTTGATATGCACATATTTCACATAGTATTAAAGGCATGAAAACATGTTTATTATTATAATTTCGAATAAAACTCATACATTTTACCTATCTTTCTTTGTTTTATTGTTGAATAAATTGCTTGAACTAACAATTATGTTTTCAGGTGTAAAATCGTCCCTCTTCGCTACCGAGAACGATCAATTTCGGCCAAAACTGGAAACCGGGCAGAAACTTGAGCACAGTTCACTCTTTGGCCGATTTCAGACGCCTCAGAAGTCCAATTAACATGAAACCAGTTGGAGATGAAAT
>JAKUCV010006750.1:390482-438814 GCA_028386065.3 Turnera subulata | reverse complement strand
TCATTGCTACTTTGATTATCATTTTCATTGTCATTTCTACTCTCTCTTCTCTTTGCATTCAATTCAATATTTGCTTTCTTATCAATCTTCAATTCCGATATTATTTCTCTTCATTTATTTTCTTAGCCATTAGATTGAATCATCTAATATCTTGCCTAGTCTCTGTGGATACGACCTTGAGTACCACGACGATTCTGTGCACTTGCAGGATTGACCACATCATGAACAGCCCAAATTTGATCCACTAATATTCTTTCAATGAAAATTATAGAGATATTTTTGTCTATGCATTAATGAGATGATTTATTCCTGAGTTGGAATGTGTTTATGATTTAAGTTAATAGAATCTTAATATTTTGTTATTTTTGGATTTTTAATAAATTTTACTTGGGATCATTGATATGATTCAATTCTAAGTTTAAATATATTTAAGGTGTGATTTTAATAAAATATGGATATTTTGTTGATTTAGGCTTTTTAATTTACTTTGGACCCTTTTGAGATGATTTTGGGATTAAAATAAGTTAAGAGTCTAGACCAATAGTACATGGACCCTCCAACAATCTTAGCCCACAAAAAACACATGACTTAGCAGCCTTTTAATCCTAATTTTTGTCAAAATTCGGTTAAAAATATTCCTATTGTGTTTTTGTTGTTTTTACGGTAATTAGAGTGAAGCGGAGATAAAGTAAAGAAAATAGGAAAAGGGGTGAGGGTGGGCTACAAGTTAGGGGGATTTCTTGGGCAGAAAACGTGAAAGAAGCAGACAGGGAAGGCGTGAGAATCAAGTAGAATCAAAGTAGAGGAATGGGCAAAAAAAGGGAAGAACGAAAATAGAAACAAGCGCCGGTGGGCATGAAGACATGACCGCCAGCCATCAGCAGGCTTCAGGAGAGGACCCCTAGCCCCAGCGGTCGTTGCGAGAGGACCGCCGGGGCTGGGCTGACAAAAATCCTAATTTCGGTAGTTTTCTTCTTTTTTTTTTAGATTTCTTGATTCTGGGTAGCTACCGTTGGATCTAGGGATCCATTCCCGACGCTTAGATCAAAGCCACGACCAGGCACCCTAAACACTATAAATAGGATCCCCCATACCCCCTCAAACACACACAATCTCTCTCTTCCCCCATCTATACACACATAAGCATAGGTTCAACAGCCCAAGGACTTGGAGCACAATTTTTTTTATTTCCACTACTTGAAGTGATTGTTACGACCACAAAGAAATGACAAATCCCAACTACGAATATATAAGAGCCAAAACCGCTAAGTGCATTCCATCCAGCGTAAGCATCTGGACAATCTGGAATACGACGTGGCATACCTGAAAGCCTTAAGAAATGCATGGGGAAGAAGGTCAGATTAACTCCGAAAAACGTAATCCAAAAATGGATTTGACCTAAAGTTTCAAAGTATGTCCGCCCAAAGATTTTACCAACCCAATAGTAATGTCCTGCAATCTTAATGCTTGGTAGTTGTTAAAAAATATAAATAAAGACTTATATATCAATCATTTTCTTAGTAAGGATTTATATATACAATGTCGACAAAAAAAAATTCATAATCTAGACAAACAAATTCTTTATAATTAGTTTTAGTATTAGAATAAGAATTTATAAATTGATTATTTTTAATCACATTTGTTTTTATTATTTGATATTCTAAATTATATAATTTTAATTATTAAAATATATTAGAAATTATTAAATTACGTTATTATTTATTGACGTTGTTGGTAGTTTTTGTTGACTACTCGGCTGTTCTTTGATATTTTTTTCTTGATAGTTCTTGTTGAGTTATTGTAATTATTCATCTCTATGATTATTCTTTTTTCGTAGACATTGTTCTTCTTCGTAGTTTTTGCCAACTCTTATAACCATTAACTTGAGAGGATGAAGAGGAACCCTACTATAAAGCACTGCGTGAAGGTGTCGAACTGCCAGATACTACTGTAAAGGCAAGTCAAGGCGTTGGTGATAAGACCAACTTGGTTTCAGATGTGGTTGCTGAGGTGGTTTCAGCAGTGGTTTCTCCTACCAAAACCATGCCACCTCCTGAACAGACACACATCGTTGATCTTAATCTGCCACAACATGAGTATGAGGAGGATGAGGAAGGTCTGATGGAGGCTGTGCCGAAGATGAGCAAAGAAGCTGTTGCCTCTACTGTTGAGAAAAATTCTGTGGTTCCTGTGAAACCGAAGGATACACAAGTCTCAGAGTCTATCGCCATCACTGAGGCCACTGGTCAGAAGAAAAGGAAACGGCTATCAGCCACTCCTAAGAAGAGCCCCGGGATCTCATTCCGAGAACCAACTACTGAAGTGGTTGCAAAGAAACCAATCCCAAAACCAATGTCCAAAGTTGCAGGAAAGAGAAAACTTGGTGAACCCGAGCTAGAACCAGAACCTGAACTTGAAGACGAATCTGAAAATGAATCAGAGTTAGAGAATGGTGAGTCTGAAGCCTACTCCAAACTGAAGATTTTTTTTGTCCTCAAGCAAATAAAAAGAAGAGAAAAGAGGGCATGATTTTGAAAGGAAGTAAAAACAATTTTAATGCATCAAATTTTCATTAGGTTTATCCCTTGTGATGTCCCAATTTAGGCATCCTCTTATTTTTCTTCAAAACTGCATTCGACTCCAACCAAATTCCTTGTCAATAGTTTTTAACATAAAAATCACAGGAATAATTTCGCAACTGGCCTCCATTCCTTTCTGTCATTCGAGAGATTCAGTTAAAGATTGAAAAGTGAAAAATAATACCTCATATGCAGACTCATTACCTCTTGTCTCCACTAATAAGCATAACTCATAAAGCTAGGATCACTAGGACTTTATTCGTGTTGTATTGAGGCTGGGTGAGGGTTGTCAAAGGAAGGTGGATGGTTTTTGCAAAGGTTGATGGCTTTTGAACACGATTTCTTTTGTTTTTGTTTATGAACAGCATGAGACAGTGTAGAGGCTGTTTGACTTTGTATCTTCTGTGGTCTCACGCTATTCAGTAATTGTGTCCTAATACTTCAGCCATTCTTGATGTAACCATTGACTCCGATAGATGGATTGGATTTGTATTCCTTGGTGGAGTACTATTTTCCAGATTTTGTCCTTGTCCTTCCTCCCTTTCTTTATTTTTGTTTTTCTTTTTTTTTTCTTCTTCCCATATGTTTCTTTTTCTCTTTTTGTTTTTCGAGGAAAGATTGGAGTTCGTGCATCTGGTGGCGTTTTTATTCTTGCACTGGCTGAGTATGGGTCATCTCTTTTTCTAATCATGATCAAATCTTGCTCACAGGCTCATCGACAGGGTGAGGCTGTTTGAAGGAGTTTGTGCCCTTAGACACTAATGGCCCCTGCTTATGGCTGCAAATGGTTGAGGGTACACTGTGCAAGGTAATTGAATGAAGTGCGGGCCATCTTGATTGGCTCAAAAGGGGTTGCAAGGGTTCGTGAGAGTGGTGTGGTTCTGTGTGGTCTGTAGTTGTGCCAAAGATGGCCTAGATCCTTTCCTTGCTTATAGACTTTGCTTTAATTTTGCTTTGACAGAGGTAAGGGCCTATTGTAGGGTAAACAGGCTGAGCCTGTTTCATTTAGAAAATTCTTTGACATGATCCTTCTCATCTGGCAGTGTTCATGGAATGCAGTTGCTTGATTATTTCTGTTCTGCTTCTTTTGAGAAGACAAGTCTTGAGAATAGAATCTGAGCAGAATTAAATGGAACAAGAGAAGGTGCATAAATTTAAGGACAGCCTCGTACTGGGAGAAACATAATGAAAATAGAAAAAAATTGAAATTGCATTACATGAACACTGGAAAGTACATAGCAAAATTGCATCCTAAAATACCCCAAACTGAAAAACTTGCAGTGTCCTCACTGCAGAAACAAAACTAAAACAGGGTGCGATACAAAAACAAAGTCACACAAAGAAAAGAAACAAACTACCGAAAATCAAAAGACAAAAGCACTAGTCTAAGAAACATTAACACAAAAATACCCCAAACTGAAGGTCAAGTCATGTATTGTGGGGTTAGGTTATCCTAGACTAGGTGATCAAGTGCTGCAGCGACGGGAGAAGTTAGTTCCTGGGTAGAGACTGTTTAGGCAGGGGAAGGTTTGTGTGTTATATCCAGCGAGACCCTAATTCTAGCGTTCCATTCGAGGCCCCTGTTGCTAAATATCCCCTAAGTGCGTGAAATCGTCTAGATGAGTGGTTAGATTAAGGTGGAAGTTCGATACAGGCTCAGCCTATGGTGAGGCTGTGGTGAGCCTGTGTAAACATCAAAATACTCCTTTTTGCAAAAATTATTGAACCTAGCTTTTAAAAAGGGCATAGAAGAACTTCCTTGATGAATTTCTGACTTGATGATTCCTTCCTCCGTCGATTTACAGCTCTTGACAATTAAAAACAAAAGAAAACACACAAAGGAAAAACAAAACAAACCGAAAGAATGTAAAGTAAGGAAAACTTGGAAATTACCACACTTGGGGTTTTCCCAAGTGTGTGCTTCTTTTACGTCTTTTAGTTGGACACTCCCTCATTTTGCTAGTTGGGAGGTGGATTTTGGCGATGTTGAATCTCCCTGAAAACGCCCATGGTAGGGTGATAAATTTTCAACCTCCTTCGATGGGCTATGAACGGGCTGACCCCGTCATCATCAATCTCCATCTCTCCATGAG
Organism: Turnera subulata; assembly: GCA_028386065.3. Taxonomy (NCBI): domain Eukaryota; kingdom Viridiplantae; phylum Streptophyta; class Magnoliopsida; order Malpighiales; family Passifloraceae; genus Turnera; species Turnera subulata. The sequence goes on along the minus strand of JAKUCV010006750.1, from coordinate 434,142 downwards.
GGAAACAATGAAGAATAGTAAATGGACCAGACCACTTGGATCATCTTGTACCCCGGAAAAGGACTAGGTCTTTCTTCTTGAAAGCGCGCTTGATGTTTTGACCATTGTGCCTTTTTATGGTTCTCTCCTTATACACTATGATATTCACATTCATATCCAAATGCACTTCATTCAACTCTGGAGGAAGAGGTTTTATCTCAATATTTGATGCAAAATCATCAGCTCTAGTTTAATTGATAGGTGGCTGCTGCTGAACAGGCTGGGCCTGTTGTATTGACTTAATGTTGTTATCAATAGTGTCAACCTGGCAGCAGGTGCCGAAGCTCAAATCTGACTTAGGGATCTAGAGCGTATTGAAATGCATCGTATTTTCTCCAATTCTCAGTGTCACCCTTCCTTCCTCAACATCAATCAATGCCCTGGCCGTGGCAAGAAATGGGCGTCCTAAAATGATAAGTGTGTGGACATCCAATGCCATTTCTATGACCACAAAATCAACAGGAATATAAAAGTCACCAACCTTTACGGGCACATCCTCTAATACTCCCATAGGATACACAAGTGAGCGGTCAGCAAGTTGGATTGTTATCCATGTGGGCTTGATATCTCCAAGGTCCATGCCTTGAGTGAAGGATAGTGGTAACAGGCTGACACTGGCTCCTAGGTCACATAGGGCTCCTTCAATCTTCTTGTTCCTAATGTGACAAGGTATTGTAAAGCTTCCTGGGTCTGAACATTTTATAGGTGGACGGTGTTGAATGAGAGAAGTCCCCTAGGCTGTCATGGCTATAGTCTAAATATCATCAATAGTTCTCTTCTTTGTCAAGATATCCTTGAGAAACTTGGCAAATGAAGGCATCTGTGTAACCACTTCACTGAAAGGGACATTAACATATAGCTTACTTAACTTTTCCTTGAACTTACAGAATTATTTCTTCAGCTTGGATTTGTGGTATACTTCTGGGTATGGGAGAGGAGGTTGATAAGGTAGAACAGTCTGAGGCTGTTTCTCAGCTCTTTTTGTGCTAATAGGCTCAGCCTGTGCCGACACTATTTGTTCCAGGTTGGAAGTTGATGCTGGTTCCTTGATTTTCTCCACAGCCTCAGGCAGTTTTGGCACTGTCTCTCTTAATTCTCTCCCACTGTGAAGGATCATAGCGTTGCAATGTTCAACCCTTGGATTTTCTGTTGGTTTTCCTAGAAGAGTTCCTTGTTGACTAGTGGACAGTGTGGCTTGTTGAGCAATCTGATTCTCGAGAATTCTTTTGTGGGACTTGATTTGTCTAATCTCCTCGTTCATTTTATTTTGTTTCCCGAGAATGGATTGCAACATGCTTATCAAGTCTTGATGTTCACCTTGATATCCACCATGGTTCTGCGTATGGTATTGAGCCTGTGGTGGATTCCTTTCTTTGTCCAGTGATCTCCAAGAGAATTTTAGGTGATCTCTCCAAGTTGGGTTGTAAGTATTCCCATATTGATCTGTGTTTGTTGGATATAATGGGTTTGCTCAGAATCACATTCGGCAAAGAGTGGGCAACTAGATATACCATGAGGTCCTCCGCATCCTTCACAGGCTGAGCCTGTGACTATAGCTGTCTTGACTTGAGCATCCCCTAATTGCTTCCTATGGGCTTCTATTTCCACCTCTAGCTTGGTCACCCGATCTACACTAATTATCCCAGAGGCTTTGACTCCCCTAACTTGGATCTTCTTCTCGGACAGGGCTTCAAGAATGGAGACTCCATCATTATAGTCTTTGTCCAAGAATGCACCATTGGCCATCTTGTCCAAGGTGTTCTGATCTTCGTCGCATAGGCCGCAGTAAAACTGTTCAAGCTGCACAACCTCATCAATTCGGTGGTTTGGGCATCTCCTTAGTAATCCCTTGAAATGCTCCCAAGCATCTCGAATTGATTCATCATAGCGTTGAGAGAAACCAATGAGTTGCTGCCTCAAACTTGCAGCCTTGCTTGAGGGATGGTATTCCTTCAAGAAAGCTCTGACTAGGCTGTTCCAGTCAGTAAAATGGCCTGCTTCATGTTTGATGAGCCATTCGAATGTTGTATCTCAGAGTGAGAATGGGAACACCCTCATGTATAGCTGCTCCTTGGTCATCCCTGCTACGTTCACAGTGCTACACACCCGCAGAAAATTCTGCAAGTGCGAGTTTGGGTCTTCAGAAGGGGTGCCTCCAAAAGTGTGCCTCTCCAGCATGCTCAGCAAGTTGGTTCTGATCTCATATGGAGCATCTATATCTAGAATGGCTATGCGGTTGTGGATTATGGTGGTTGGTGGTTGTAGGAGCTATGATATGGGGATGTAGGGTCGAACAGGTTGAGCCTGTTCAATACCCTAGTGCGCTCCTTTATTGGGTCTGTCCGCCATGTTTTGTTGCTTTTGCTTGTTCTTCTTGCAAATCTGGCGGGTTGTCTTTTCGATTTCCTTGTGGAAGATTAGAGCTGGCTGCTTGCTCCTGGTTTGGAGCATGCACCACCTGAAAAACTTAAAACTGGAAAAAGAAAAGGGGTAAAATATAAAAAGCCTAATAAATTAAAAATAAAAAGCAATAGAATCAAGCGCCAGTCCCCGGCAACGGCGCCAAAAACTTGATAGGCTCCTGCAAGTGAAAAGGATTGTTGTAGTACAATCAAGGTCGTATCCACAGAGACTGGGTTGAGTCTGTTACCATCAATTAGAAAAATTAGGCTTAAAAAAACAAGGACTAAATATGAGGTGAATGCTATTGAAATGTAAAATGGACAATAAAATAAAGGAAACAACAAAGTTTGAGTAGGAAAAGATCAGATTTAGTGAAGTCTTAGCAATCTGGGGTTCACATGCCCTGTTTTATGCTTTAAATTGCTCAACAGCATCATAACAGGTTGAACCTATTTGACGCTCTGTGTTTAATGAGATATCTTGAAGGGGCTCCCAACCTAAAGTACTACCAACGGCTTTCGATCTTATTGATAGTTCTTCAAGCTTCCATCTACCCCCTATCACTAGAATATACGTCCACTTAGGGGTGAAGTTTGGTGTTGGGGCATGTTTTCCCACAGTCTCTCCCTTTCTTCTTTCGAACGGCTAAAGAGTGAAGGCTGACTATTGTTGGTCTAGCACACTTGGCTTCTCCTTTTAGTCCTTCACTAAGCTGTTACTAGATTAAAAACAGGCTACTCAATAATCAATCAAGAATCATATTAAAAGTGGTGTCATTCTTCTTGACTGTGCCGCAACAGGCTGAGCCAGTGCTGAGCCTGTGGCTGGGCCTGTCGAGAACACAAAGTCAATTACACAGATCAGTTCTTGCAGACGCTCTCAACCTATACTGAACCCACTTGTTTTCACTCACAGGTTCCTCCCAAGATTCTCACTCATCCTAATGCTTTTTCATCGGTCAAACCAAGGGGATTAAGATTGGTGTTGAGGCTATTTCCTCAATTAGTTCCTAACTTCTATCAAAAGCAAGAAACTAAGGGTAGGTTGTTGAGGTTCCAGTAACTATGGCTTCTCCTTTCAGTCCTTCACCTAGCTATCTATCATCATGCAAGGGTTTGGCCAGAACTCAAACATGTATCAAGTATGCAACAACCAAAACAAGAAAAATGGGTTAAGAGCATAAGATAAGCAATTTATTATATAAAAAGAGACATGTTAAACCCCTTCAACCTAAGAGGGGTTATTTAATTCATGTTCAGAATTACAAAAACAAAAAAAAAAAACAAAGGTGAGCATAAGGTTTGGAACAGATTGGAGGTTAGGGGCGACACAATTTCTGCAACAAAAGTTACAGAATCATGCACCCCCTCGAAAACCCAAAGTTCTGGGTTTTTTAACCCCTGTTCCAGACCTTCAAATCGAGAGGTGAATTCGTTGATAGTTCTTCCTTCCTTCTTCTCTTTTAAAGGCGCAGATTCTCCTCTTCTTTCTTCTCCCACGTGCTGGAAGGTATGGAAGTTGGGCAAGTTGGATTTCAGTTGCCCATCTTGCTTCTCGAGATAAGGTACCATTGGAGGCATGCTGATAGGGTGAAATCTGCAAATCTGCAGATTTTAGAAGACTTAAGGGGAGGATAATAGTTCTTTAATTGTAATATTCCTTGGGTGTAATGATTATCCCCTCTTTCCCATGCTTGAAGTCTTTTGAAACGCTCAGGTCATAATTGTAGAGTTGAAGTTTTTGTAAGTGGTGAAGCCCTGCAAGTGGCTGAGTTTTATATTCTTTTCTTCGCGTTTCTGGTCATCTGCAGATTCCACAGGCTCGACCTGTGCTGGGCCTTTGCCTATTGGCTTGCATCCTGAAAAGGACCTTCATCTATTATGGGAATCTTATCCTGCATCATATGGCCACATGCAAGGTGCCATGTCTATGAGGAGTAATCACTCTTCCGGCCCGCAAGTTTTCTCAAACTCCTTCTGAGATGGACAAACCTGAGAACTCGGTCCAAATCAGTGCTCAGACTCTGTCTAAACTGCGTATCAAGCCTGATGTCGAAGGAAAATTTATTGTTGTGAAGAGAACCAAGGGGAAGGCATCTCAAAAGGATGATCTGAATGTTCAGATGAAGGCTATTAAGGATACCTTGGAGGAAATCCAGGAGCAAATCACTGATCTTGAAGATAAAGTGATGGACTCTCTGGACCAGATTACCTCTCTTCTTACTGAGTCTGATACTGATGATGAGTGATGCACTACACTATCTGATGCCCCTAGGACATGCATTTGCATTTTGTATACTTCATGGTTTCATGTATGGTTCTTCATTTGGTTTCATATTGGTTTATTGTTGGTTTTTATGTTTTTTTATCATGGTTTGTTGTTTGGTTCTGAAATTTGTTAGGTTGTTCTTCTCGGATCCTTGGTTCTGTTATCTGGATGTTACCTTATCTTATCCTGTGTTCCTCTTTTGAATATTAATTGTATGCTGGTATTGCACTAATCTTGTCTCTTACTCTACCCTTCGTCTTTTTGTTGATGCTAAAAGGGAGAGAAAAAGTTGGATTGGATTATGAATATGAATCATAATCAATTATCTCTTGTTACGCTATACTCTGTTAAAAATTATTTGCAATCAATTATCTCTTGTTGCGGTATACTCTGTTAAAAATTATTTGCAAGAAAGTGTTGTTATTCGCAAGGGGAGTATTCTAGCTAAGCAGACTAGCCAGTGGTGCTTATAGCACAAAAATATTTGATATAGGGGGAGCAACAATGCAGGGGCAGTGTGCTTACATATAGTGATATCTTAACCAACCCTGATTTTTGCAAAAATCAACACAATATTTGTCATCATCAAAAAGGGAGAGATTGATGACCTAAACATGAGCTTAATAGTATTATTAATGCCTAATCATATTTAGTGAATAATTATATATTGATTTTGATGATTAACAAACTTGGTTAGATGTTTGCATATATTTGTGTTGATTAATATGCAGCGTGGTTTCTTAAAAGAACAACACAAAAACCATGGGCTTGGTTTTTGAAAGAAACCATATTTTGCTGTCAACATCAAATGTGGTCCTGCTGCAAGTGGCTGGTGGTCCTCACAGCAATAAACCTCAACCCCCAACTATTCCAACGGGCAGAGAAAGTGGTCCACGACAGAGAAAAAGACCTGCAACACTTGTCTCTCACCTCCAAGCTCAATGATCAATTATGGTCCACACTTATGGTCCCAGATTGCCAAAAAAGGAATGTTTTCAAATAATTGAGCTGCAAAGAGAGTGGACTTCCTGAAACGAACCCAACACCAGCTAGTGGATTATGGAGTCAACTCTGAAGAATTATTTGTACCTAAGAGCCGTTGGATGATGAGCTTATGGGTACTTTAGAGCCGTTGGATGAAGATCTTTTTACCTACTCCTACTTGCTCAAGCTCTATATAAGGAAGAGGATTGCTTCTTGAAAAAGTATCCCAGCCAAATAAAAATTGCTTTGAAGTCTGCAACTGTGCTTACAACCTGAGATATTTGTTGAGCTTACACTTGTGTTTATTCTTGTTCTCCAAATTGTTTCAAAGGGTAGTGTTTTAGGCAAGACATAGTGTAGTTTTGCTGGGATCTCAAATCTAGGTTTAGATTTGGGGAAAGGTTAGAGTTTAGCCTGGGAAAAACTTGTAAAGGTTAGAGCTTAGCCTGGAAAAAACTTGTAAAGATTAGAGCTTAGCCTACAAAAGCTTATTTTTTGTAATGGTTAGAGCTTAGCCTGCAAAAGTATGGTTTCTGTAAAGGTTAGAGCTTAACCTGCAAAAGCTTAGTTTCTGTAATAGATTGAGGCTGATCCCGCAAAAGCCTACGTTTATTTAGTCCCAACCCATACCGTAAAACCCATCCACTTTTTTATGCAAGTCTACACATTTTTTCTGGTCATTAATTAAGTGACGTCGTTTTGCTATACAGTAAAGGATTAGCTTTGGTTTGAAACAGGCAACACGCGTGAACAAATGAACCAAAGCCAATAGTTCTTTCAAGTTTTGGTTGTCTTCTACCTTGGTTGGTTTGTACTTTTCCCTTTTCATTAAGCTTTTCTCTTTGATTCACCATTCTGTGTTCTTGATTGTGTGTTTGTTGTCTTATTTTTTGCACAATTTATTTGGTTTATTTAAATTTTAGTTTCTGCTCATACATAAATTTTGTCTAGTTAAGCTCTACAAAAATCAATATTTTTTTGTTTTGATGAGAAATAATTTTTAAAAAAATTATATTGATCCTCCAATTATTCTCTTTTTTTTAACATATTGCATATAAATTATATTTATTTTTAATAATTAAAATTGTGCAATATATTTTTTAGATTTTAGAAGCTTAATAGAGAGTATATATATTACCTCTGGTACATCCTTCTTCCATGTTGATATTTAATATTTTTATAGAATTATTTTTTATTACATATATGATTGGTCCCTTATATTGAATTGATATGGATGGCCTCCCTTCGCTAACTAGGATTACATACGCCCCGGTACTCTTCTTAAATGATAAATTCCGTCCCTACGCTTGGTTTAATCCATAATTAGCTGACATAGAAGATGTTGACCCCACATGTCTGTTAGAAAAATAATATAAAATTTACTTTTCAGCTTAATAACCGCCACGTCAGCTAATCACATATTAAACAGGGTGTGGGAACCAAATTTATTATTTAAGAAGAGTAGAGAGCGTAATTACTTGTAGCTAGCATAGAGTGACCATTTGTATCAATTCAATATAGTAGGGGCCCAATCATATATATAACCCTATAAAAAACCCATATCGAATACTTCTATGGAACCTCATACCTGGATGTTCATCCATCTAGGACACGCATCTTGCTGATTTTCTATCACAACAACAATTCACCGGTAGACCATCATAGTTAAAATCAAGTTTTTGCTTCCCGCAAGACGTAATGCAAACCCTACCATCAATCAAAACACTGTGAATGTGAAGAATAGGATGAGTGAACTCATGGCTACTAAAGATAAGGAAGGAGACCCAATAGAGAAACAACTCTGTCAATAGAATAAAAAGAGAAGAGATGAGAAAGGGTGGGGCAAGGTGCGCGAGAAAGAGAAGGGAGAAGGAGCAGGGGAGGTGAGAAAGATGAAAGAGGATAAGAATACAATGAAAAAAAAAACATGAGGAGAAGAAGATAAAATGAAAGGGATAAGGATTGGAATTTTATTTTTTCACTTTCTTTTTTTTCCAAATTGTTTAAGCAGATCCGCGTGTTTTAAATATAGGTCCTGGACCAAATTGGGTCATATATTATTCTTGGGTCATCTTAAATAGTGGGCTCCACTTTTAATTTTATGTCACGCCACATCAGCAAAATTGCCGCCGGAGTGCAGCGAAAAACCAACCTAGTGTTATAAAATGTGTGTTATTTTATTGTGTGGATGTCATATTATTAGGTGTATATATATACATACATATAAACAAGAAAGAAAGTGAAGTGAAGACTCCTTCCTCCTGTTCTGTGTTCATCTTCTTCCTCTCATCCTCCCTTATTCTCCAAACTTTCATCATCAAAATCTCCATTAAACACCCCATTTCATAATACGTTATCAGCACGATAACGTCTCTACCCGAGCATCGTTTTGCAGAGAGAGAGGCTCTCTTTATTGCTTTTGTTTTATCTTCTCTTGTAGAATCGTCCTAGGCTCAAAATTCTGGAAACAAATTCTGGGTTTTGGTGGGTTCTTGTTTCTATGTGAGTTTTCTTGCTTTGTTTGAAGAAAACTTTGGTGAAGAAAAAGCTATGTTCGGGTGTGACTGTTTCTACTGGAACCAAGTCCCTGATTTTGACTCGCCAGAGATAGAATCAGACCTCCCTAAACCTTTCTCTTTGCCTTCGCCCATCCCCAAATGGCCCCAAGGTATGCCCTTCCCATTTCGTGTGGAACTACCAGTTTATTCCGTTGACTTGGGTTCTTTTTCTTTTGAAATTCTGATATGTGTATTGTTATAAGATGTTTCCTTTTTTGTGGAAAACATTTTTCGGCCTTTGGGTTCTTACAGTGAAAAAATCATATGAATTCTGTTCAACGCAGTTGCTACAACATGGACATGAGATTATGGTTAAATTTTTGTTCAAATATGATGCCTTTTTCTCTTGTTTTTTTTTTGGTGCTGCTTTTTAGAATTTGATGCATATATGGCCTCCATCTATCTTTCTCTTTCCCTGGTAATTTCTTTTCGCTGGTGGCTATGTATTCATTAACTTATGGGTCTTATTTTACCTCCATTTTGGGCAGCTGTTGAGTACAGTTTCTATATCAATTACTAAAGGCGGTTTCTTTTGGAACATAACCATCGAGGTCAATTAAAAACTAAATTTATGATGTCCTTTTTCTAGGCCATCTTTTATTTTCCGCAAATTGTTTATTTTCCTGTGAACCTGGATGTGGTATTGCATTCATGAAGTTTGGTCAACAATTCCATTAACTTGGTCAAAGGTTGGAGAATCTCTAATCCCTTGAAAGTTGGAGTAATTATTTATTTCAAGGGAAATGAATTGATCGCCTAATTTATGGGATTCTGTTTCCTCCAAAGTCAAAAAAAAAAATCTGAAAAAAAAATTCTAAAAATATATATATACATACCGGAATAGTAACCTGGTATTAGTATGATATATTATATATTATTGCTGAAAGATTTATCGAGTAAGCATATTTTATGTTTCTATTTAAATTTCTGATTGGGGTATTAAAAAGCCCACTACATTTATATTTCTCGTTTTTAATTTTATGTTTTTGCTTGGGCTCGTACAAGGCACATCAATTTCAATTTTCTGTCATTTATTTCAATTGGGGTAATTATTTAAAAGGCCCCTGATTATTTATTTTAATTCAGTTTTTATTTATGTTACTTGAATGGGAGGCCCTCAAAAAATTTCCGAAAGAAATTTGAATATGGGCATTAAATGCTGAAATGCATAATAGTCTCGAAGACTAAATGAAAGAGTCCAGCAGACTCAATAAAAGAAAAATACAGCAAAGACCTGAAGACTTACTGCCAAAAGGCCCATTGCATTTAATTTTTAGTTATTTATTTTAATTGGGCTAATTTATATAAGGCCCATTACTTTTAATTTTTATGTTATTTAATTCTTCATTGGGCTATTTAACGAAAGGCTCATATTTTTTTTCTTTCGTTTAAGTCTTTAATTCTATTTAAATTATGTTATTCGAGACCCTTATAATTTCCAAAAGAAATTTATTATGGGTATTAAATGTGAACAAGAATTTACATGATAATAGTCTGGAAGACTAAATATAAGAGTACAGTAGACTCAATAAAGGAAAATATAACGAAGACTCGAAGTCTTACCGTTCAAAAGATCCTGAAGATCCTTCAAAGGAAAATCAAAAATAAAAACTATTACTACCAGAAGATGAAAATTATATGACCACCAGAAGGTGGATATTATACTTGCTTACCCTGAATGAGTAATTTATTTTATATTCAATTTATTTTATGTTCAGTTTAAATTATTACGCATTGCAATTTATTTTATTTTCTTTTCAGTGCTTTATAATTGTTTCTAGAATAATGCCTTAAGCATTAGTCTCGAAAATAATGCAAAAATTGACATCCACAAGGGGAGAATTATATGTGTGGATGCCAATATAACATATTATGATATCTCGAAACGAGAAAAAGATTTACACGCTCCAGAAGAGCATAAATCCGAATATGTTCTTAAAGAACGCATGTTTTAATATAATCTAGAAGATCGTATATTTACGCTCTAGAAGAGCATATACTCTTGAAGAGTACAGACACCTCCAGCAATAAAATGAATTATTATGGATCTCGATGAATTAATTCTGATCTATTCCCTGAAGCGAATAAGATTGTATAGTTATTTGTGCCTGTGGGCATAAATGAGATAATAAATGGAAAATGCTCAAAGCAAACATGCATATTATTATTGCATAAACGGATCTATAACTGGAGAATATTCAAAGAAGAATGGTTCTCATACATATGTTTAAACAATAATCTATCTGTTGGGTTCAACATTAACCCTGAAACTCTGAGCTTACAAGTGTACGCACCTGAACAAATGCATGTCCCAGTAGGACAGATGTAATATTAATGAAACCAGATTTGGTCGAGATAATGACCACAATGTTGAAATATTATTCTTGCTTACCCTGAAGGTGCAAGTTGACATATATTAATGAATTTAACTTTTATGTTTAATTTTATTTTTATATTTAGTTTTATTATTTCTGATATACTCATTATTATGTTTATCTTTTGCTGCTTAATTCTTTTATATGAAATTGTCGTTTCCTCAGATAATGACTCCCGCATTTGTCCTGAAGACAATGCAATGATATATTTCGTAAACGAAAATTACCGATATGAAAATTTATTAACCCGCTCCAGAAGAGCATGGGTCTTAATGTGCTCCTGAAAAAAAATATTTTACCTACCCAAAGTGCAACAGCATCCAAGGGGGAGAGAAAAACTGTATGTGAATACTGTTGCGCATACATAAATTGTGAAGAACACAAGCTTAACTATGATCCAGAAGATCATAGACTTACGCTCCAGAAGAGCATAAACTCACATATATTGCAGCCTGAAGTTAGCAATTTAAGTTATTAAACTTACCATATCTAGCTAGAAGCTGATAAATAATTTTTCTAAGTTATCCAGCATGGAGCTGGCACCGACTTGAAGTTGGTATATGGACATATTGTTTGGCATGACCGGTTGGGCCATCCCGGATCAATTATGATGCACGAAATTGATTGAAAAACCAGAAGTTTTTACAATCAATGAATTCCCATGAGTTTGTTTGCTGCGAAACTTATTATACGGCCTTCCTAAGATGAGAATGGCCTAGTGTCACCAGCAAGTTTGAGAATGATTCAGGGACATGAACACGGACTGATAAATCCGCTGTGTTAACCATCTAGGTAATTTTTACGATGCATCGACTAGATGGTCTATTGTGTAACGCAAGTTGTCATTGTGCGCACTAATTTAATAATTAAGCCACTTGCAGGTATATGTCCCTACTTATCTTACTAGACTATATGTCTAGAAAATGCTGGTATATTTTTTCAATGGATAATGTATATCATTAGAAATAAACCCAAACAGATCTGGGGGAACATTGACAATTGATTGCCGGACCATTGATGAAATATTATTGTTTTGAGAAAATGGTATTTTATGCAGCAACACTTGAGTGCATCAAGCCAACATGATAAGATCTCCCCATTTAATTGATTAATGGTCACATACTTAGTATTTTCCATCTTCGGACCATTGGTTGTTCAGTATATAAAGCTCCACCACAGGGTTGTGAAATTGGTCTTTAAAGAAGATTAGGAATCTACGTTGGGTATGAATCTCCATAAGTTACAAGAGTAATTGAAACCTATCATAGGAGATTGGATATTCATTTATTGATAGATTTGCTTATTAATTGATGTTTTACCCAACATCAGGGGGAGGAAATAAGCAGCTGGATCAAGAGATTATTGAAATGATTTATCAATATCTAGTTTTTGATCCTCGAATAAATTAGTATGAACCTGAAGTTCAAAAGATGATTCATTTGCAAAAGATTAGTAAATCATTTGCCAGACACATTTAAATTAAGTGTGACCATATACCAGCTGCAAATGCTCCTGTTTATATTGATGTTCCTGAAGAACAATATAAGTATGCAAATGAATCTATAGATTATACTCGGTTCCAAAAAGAAAAGAAATTCTCGATAGAGAAAAAGAAGCAAAGTGATAAGATGGCCCCAGTAAGGAAATAAGGCCTCCAGTAGAGGTTTGAATTAAAAGTTCTCAAGAAGAGGAAAAATTCTCCAGAAGAGGTCCCCGACAAAATTAATAAAGTTCTAGAAGTAACTCAGGTATCTGAAATAAATGAAAATGATGAGATCTCAATTACAGTGTCAGGAATAAGGTGGAACCGACATGAAAATAACCGTCGACGGAATACTTGTTTTATTTATAATATAGCGCTAAATGAAATGAGGATTATGAACCTACATTGACGAATGTAGGTGCAGTATAACTGGCCAAAATAGAGAAATATTGTTAAAGGCTGTGTTAGACTCGCATGAAGCGAGAAATTTCCGGACCTGTAGTTCGTACACCAGAAGGTGTAAAATTCAATTGGTCATAAAATGGGAATTTGTGCTGAAAAGTAATAAGTAGTGAGATATAAAACACGGTTTGTAGCACAAAGTTTTACCCAAACGACCAGGTATTAATTATGAGGAGATAGACTCCCCTGTGGTGGATGCAATTATCTGGTAAGTTTGGCAATATATTATAAATGCATCTAATAAATGCTATTACAGCCTATTATTATGGATCCATAAGTCATGATATATACATGAAGATCCCTGAAGGATCCAAGTTGCCTGAAGCGACTAATTCTCGGGAAATTACAAAATAGAACTAAATTGACCTTTACATAATTTAATTCATTTTGAGTATGGATAAACTTATTTATGATTGGAACTCCCAAAGAAGCTTCCAAATACCGTGCTATTAGATTGGTCCTGGAGTACCCTGTTGAAGTGCAATATGTATTGCTAAGGAAATAAAGCCTGAAGCTTTTGACTTAAGCCTATTGACAAGATATGAATTTGCTCTTATCTTCGGGGTATAAAAGATGTGGTGTCATGTTAATCCTGTAAGCCCGAAGAAAGAAGAGTTGGTTCTTACAGATGTTGATCCCCCACTTGATCCACAAAAGGCACAGCCGGACATCTGCCACAACTTTACACATGAAATTGTTACATCATTGGGACTACAAAAAGCGAGAGGGCAAGACAGATGCTCCAACAACAAAATTATGAAGATAAAGCTACCCACATTGTCCAGTTAGAGTAATGATGTATCAAAAGTGATCAGACAAGGGGCACATCACCAGAAGTTGACAAGAGAATTATTGGCATGCAACGACAACAAGAAATCAAGAGAGGCCAAAATGAGGGGGAGTAGAATACGTACTGCACTCTTATTTCCTTCACCAAGTTTTTATCCCACAGGGTTTTTCTTGGTAAAGTTTTTAATGAGGCAGTTGTCACTAAACGTATTCTACCCAATACACAATGACATCCAAGGGGGAATGTTATAAAATGTGTATTATTTTATTGTGTGGATGTCATATTATTAGGTGTATATATATACATACATATAAACAAGAAAGAAAGTGAAGTAAAGACTCCTTCCTCCTGTTCCGTGTTCATCTTCTTCCTCTCATCCCCCTTATTCTCCAAACTTTCATCATCAAAATCTCCATTAAACACCCAATTTCATAATACCTAGCATTTTTTTATGTGATACGAAGACCCAAATCGACGAATTTTTATACAAGTACAGATCATGCTTGATCAAAAAAAAAAAAGTACTGATCATGCAAAATCAGCCGAGTACAATGACCAAAAGTGCCTTTATCTCCTAACAAAGTGATTTTATCAGTACTAATCATATCAAATTCTAAAGTTAAACGTGCTTAATTTGCAGCGATTCTGGGATAAAAAACATGTAGTTCCAGTGGACTATTGAAGGACTTAAACCCTGCTTTCTTGATCATATTATAGTTGCTAAGACTAGATATTTTCGACATTCAAAGTTCTGTTGTTATTTGTGTTACTGATCGCTTTAGACATTGTTTGGAGTCAAACCATAATTAAGCTAGTTTGTAACATATCCTTAATCTCTACTTCGGTTTCCCGTCTGCAGACACATGAAATCCCTGAAGCAATTGGAATATGAAGATCGATGCCAATGAATTAGTCCACAATATGCAGGTAAATAAACCAAGTCAAAATGCACCAAAACAAAATGACAAATAGAAATGATAAACATGTGACTGCCAAAGATGGTGATAAGAATATATGATTGTGGAAGCAGGTAGGGAAGGCATCTTTACATAATAATTACCACAGAAGGCCGAAACTTGTCTCGTTACACGGATCTCTTCTTTTGGAATCCTCTCCTGTGTCCTTTTTTATTTGTCTTTCACTCTCAGTACTTTTTTTATTATGTTAGTTTTCTATTCTTCTGTCAGGACATAAATGGCAAAATCTTTCTGCTGGGGTTACAATTCCTACGATAGCGTCGGCTCCCTGTGACACGGCAGTGACCCTCAGGTTTGACATGGTTTTGATCTCTTATCCCTGGAATTCTGCAAATCATATTTAATAAATTTTTATTGTAATTTCTCAGAAGTGCAAGATGATTAAGTCGATTACCACTTCATCTAGTAAACAAGACAAATAGGTACAACCTCTATTGTTTATTTTATTGATAACTGATCCAATAGATAATACTGGAAACAAGGACGTTGCTATCAAAGAATTCTAATTCAACATATAATATTGCTACATTGGACCTTGGTCTTTGAATGTGGTTGGTATGGAATTTCTTCTTCTTTTTGTCTGCTGTGCTAAACCCTCTTCTTTCCTCAGCATATAATATAATTACCTAACCTTCCAAGCACCCAACAAGAGTCAGGATCCAATTGCCTCCGAAAAATGTCTAACTTTGTTCAGGACTTTGAGGATGATGAACAGTTCCAAAGCACCGTTGTCTCTCATTCCTCTAATGGCAGTCCAAATCCAACTGAAAATGGAATCGAAGGCTCAAATCTTACTACCTCAAAGAAGAAAAGAAACCTTCCTGGAAATCCAGGCAAGTCAACATACACTCCACCCTTTCTTTTTGTCTAATTGGATGTTGGCAAATTGATGCATGAAAAAGCATGCACAAATACATCCCGTAATAGGTAGCAGCAATAGGTCAGTATCCTCCTTTTTTTTTTTTTCTTTTTCTGTGAACTCAGTATCTTGTCAAAGAGTAGCAAGACAAGAACGAAACAAGCTGAATTCTAAGAGTAGCAAGGTAACATGTATGCATTCCGAACACTAGGACTTTCTTCATATGCTGCATCAGAACACCTCGTTAGTCAGTCCAGAACTACCCTTAACTAGGGGGTCATGCATGCTTGTTCATGACAATCGCACAGTTTCAACCAATATTGAAGAGGATATGCAAGGATCGATTTTTCATGTTGCTCACTTTAGTTGTACGTTGTACTCGTACAGTTATTTTTCTGATGATGTTTGGATCAGGAGTTACTTTTATTAGTGATCTGATAAAAATAGGGTGCATTATAGAAAACTGGCGTTGCACATAGATTTAGTACCTTGTTCATCAGTAAATACATTCTTTTTTTCTACTGAGTAGTTGCATTTTTGTTAATTCTTTTGTTTTTCCTGAGAATTAAACTTACCATTGAATTGTTATTAGGTTCGTCAAAATGAAACACATGCATCAGCAATTCATATGACATATCCTGTGGACGTAATGCTTTGACTTGTGTTTCTCTCAAATTGTTTCGACAAACTGAGAAAGGAAAAATGTTTCCCATCAGCAAACTTAAATCAAGAATATTGATGAAGGCACTATAAGCAAACTTATCATCATCAAAGCTAATTGAGTGCTCCAAATTTATAAAAATAAATTGTAGTGTAACATATTAGACTGTCCTTTTTACTCAAATCTGACAGACCCGGATGCGGAGGTTGTGGCACTATCTCCAAGGACTTTGATGGCGACAAATAGGTACATATGTGAGGTGTGCCACAAAGGATTCCAAAGGGATCAAAACCTTCAGCTTCACAGGAGAGGACACAACTTGCCATGGAAGCTCAAACAAAGGCCAACCACACAGATTAAGAAGAGGGTGTATGTCTGCCCCGAGCCAACTTGTGTCCATCATGACCCAAGCCGGGCTCTAGGTGACTTAACTGGCATAAAGAAACACTATTGCAGAAAGCATGGGGAGAAGAAATGGAAATGTGACAAATGCTCCAAACGCTATGCGGTTCAATCAGATTGGAAGGCACACACCAAGATCTGTGGAACCCGAGAGTATCGCTGCGATTGTGGTACAATTTTCTCAAGGTAGTATAATAATTTATGTAGTATAATTGGGTTTTGGAGAATTTTAGTAACCGGGCTTCTAATTTTGTAACAATCGTGTACCACAACATTTAAGTTGAAAGGACCTGTAGCACAAAGGTTCAAGTCTGTATAGCTTGGGCCTCAGTCTAGAAAAAAAGACCTTAGAGATATAGCACATTAAGACAGACATTAAGACACAGATTGTTAAAGGATCAAATGTTGACATAATTATGTTTTTAATAATTATATATATATATATATATATATATATATATATGATTGTGCAGAAAGGACAGCTTTGTCACACATAGAGCCTTCTGTGATGCATTGGCAGAAGAGAACTACAAAGTGAACCAGAACCTAGCTGCCAATGGAGGACTATTACAGAACCAAGCCCAGGAGCTCTTTACCTCATCAATGCCTACCTCAGACTCGGGCTCCAGCAAAAGCTCAATGATGAACCTGACAATTTCCAACGAGAACATGGATAGTACACGAAGAAGGGTGGCTTTGAACTCGACCAGCATGCTGATGCCTAGTAATCTAAACCCAATTCTCAATCCTAGGACATCACTCACCAGCATAGATGCATCACATTCTTCTCCCATGGCCCTGGGTTCTAACTTTACCTCTGCAACGGCCCTGCTACAGAAAGCTGCAGAAATGGGTGCCAAGATCAGTGATAACACAATTGCTCCAATACTACTCAGAGGATTTACAGGGTATTCTACTGGCAGTATAAACTCTTCAGGTTCAGTAAATGGTGGTGGTGGTGGTGCTTCAGTTGTTGGTGGCAACATGGGACAATCAGACTCAAATGTGAACAGTTTGTACATTGGTGATCAAGAAATGTTTGACAAGAACTTGGATTCAGGGTATCCGAGAAATTCCTATGCTGTTTCTCAAGCGGGAATGTTCTCATCTCATCTGGTTATGCACCCTGAAAATGGAAATGCTGCTCATCATGGACTTGCTGGAGGTGAAGGATACACCGGAGGAGGTGAAAAAATGACTGTTGATTTTCTAGGAGTGGAACCAACTGGACATTCAACTATAGGGAGGAAGCGAAGCTATGATGGCAACAGCATTATGGGGTTAGGATATTCAAATCCACAACCAAACTTGCACAATTTGCATTCTGATTGGTAAACTAGGAAAGGATGCAAGCTGCAAGCACAATTTGGCAGTTGGCACAGGCATGCTAATTTGCCTCCAAGATTATGAGGCTCTTCTTCAGATTCTGTTTTCAGTTTTTGTTAACAATTTCCTAGCCAACAGAGCATGGAAAATTCAGAATATAATGGGTAAAAAGTAGCAAGTCATAAAAAATCCAAAAGATTTTAGCGTTTAGATTATCAAAATAACTTCCTTAACAGTAGCTCGGTATTTTGTTTCTGTTATTTGTTTTTGTAGGATGATTTACATATATTAATTAGTCCAACAACCTGAATCTACTAATCTAGTTTGGCAGTCTCAAATTAATCCATTAACTACTTCGGGTGGCCTTCCATAAATTCACACAAGGTAAAGATCAAAGTTGAGATCTAATTTAAAAGATGCTAAATTCTTAATCACTCAGGCCAACAAGAGTTGGTACTTAAATTGCATCAAGTGGAAGCTTGATGATTGATATGTAGATAACTTTCTCTTCACTCAAATTAATTTTTAGAAAAAATATAAATATAATAACAAAGAAGATAGAAAAGAGGGGAGAGAACATTGTATTGGTTCAGTTTTAATCTAGTAATGTAATTAACCAAACATTTTTTAGATCACAAAAAATCTCAAACTATCTTGTTTTTCCTTGAAGCTAGTTATAGGGAGAGCAAGAAATTTAATCATTTTACTTTGTTTACTTCCGTACCCAATGGTAGTAACTATTATTTTTCTTCTCCTTCCTTTTTCTCCATCACCACTTCCCTGATTTTTTGGTTTCCATGGTATTGGCTCCAATCATATATAGTGCCGACTAATTCCATACTATTATATCTATTTTGGGATGGGCTCTGCAAATCAAGGCTGTTAAAATCGAGTTTTCACCTTGACTCGGAAAGGCCCGATCAAAAAGCATAGCATTTTAGCATTCTCAGATAGTTTAAATTAATAGAAATAATTAATTTATATATTATTGAGTTAATATTATAAATCAGATTTTTAAAATACAATATTTAAATTAAGTTGAATCTAATGAGTTGTAATATTAATATTAATATGAATTTCAAATTGATCAGTAACGTGATTTTTTTAGTTGTTTGTTTAGTTAAAAAAAAAATTGCATCACCTAGATTATCGGAAAAAAAAAAGAAATTATCTCTTGTCGAAAAAAATCTTGAGTTGTCATGTTCTACAAGGGAAGAGTAGGAGTAAAAGAAGTTAATGTTGAAAAAAAAATTTTGTTATGGTTTTCGGGTTTATAACTTGCTTTTTTAAGCACATCAACCGACTTTATTGCAACAAAAGGAAAAACAGACTTTATTTTGGGTTGCTTGTTTGGATTTTTTAATTTTCTTTTTTTAAAAGCTTTATTAAACTCATTTAGTAAACTCGTATAAAAACGGTAAAAACGTAAGATTTTTACCGATTTTGTTGGTTCAACTCATGATTTTATCCGATTTTATCCAAATCTTGATTTTACCACAGTTTGACTCAATATTCATATGCAAAATCGTAAAAACGTAAGAGTCAAAACGCATTTTTAACAGCCTTGCTGCAAATTATGCTTTCCATACACAAGGCAGGAAAGACAATGAGCTCCATTAACACTGAGGCTAATAACTATTGGCTATTGGTGTTTTCCAAATTAGCCCTCGTACATGAAATTATATACCATCATAGTTTATGCCTTTTGATTTTTTGTCAATATAGCTCTTTCTTAATCCAAAGAAATTATCTTTTCACCCAATAAACGTCTTAGTTGCGGTAAGCCATTTGTTTTCGCCCAAGCTGGTTTTGAGTTTGAATCAATGTTAATAAAATCGGACAGGACCGTTCGGTGCAACCTAGTTCAACTAAGAAACGCCGTTATGGCGGCCTCTTTTGGTAAGGTTTTGTATTTGTTTTCTTAACCGCTGAAAACTGGTTAAACCAGCCGGTTTTTCCGAAGCCAGTTGGACCTCTCCTGATTCTCACCTGTTAAACTGGTGATGTCATGCTTAAAATTTCAAATTAAAAATGATGCCAAGACTTAAACCTTCATCATAGATAAGACTCTAACCATCTAGGCGGTTATAAATTGATGTGATTCTGATATAAATTTTACTATATGTTTAAAATCAGTTTCTTTCTTACTTTCATACCATAAAAAAATATAAAATGTATTATCTAGTATTTACATTTTTAGAAGAAGAAGTATTATAATATTATTTTAAGCCTTTATGATTATCAAATTATTTATTTTGTCATATGTTATGAAGAAAATAATCATTGTTTAGTAATTACTTTTACAAAAATTATTGAATTTATTTTGTTTAATTTTTTAAATTTTCTAGCTTATATTACGAAAACGGTCGAACCTTGTGAGCTTTGCAATAGGTGATATTTTCTATTACCTCATTGCGAATTTCCAGCCCACATCTTTTAAGAGACGATAATTATACCTTTTCAATTCTGGCCTTCACATTAAGACCAAATGCCGAACCTGTTGCACGTTAGTCTCCTTCTGATTATCATTTCCAGAGAACACAGGTGCCAACAAGTGAACCTACTCCATTCACTAAGCTTGCAAATGTTGGAAGTGGAGAGTTGCAATGCAAGATCGGATATTGATGCACTGATCAAGAATCACAAGTGAACTCTCATTCAATATCATCCCAACATGAACGTAGTAGGGAACAAGTGAGTATTTCGAGTCAAAAAGAAGGCCAAGAGTGATTGAGCAATACAACACGAGACTTGTAGTTAAAAATTTCCATCAGGTGAAGGCATTGATTTCATGAAATCTTCAGCCCGGTTGTCAAACCGACTACAATCTGGGTCGTCCTCATTCATGTCGTGTCTCAAAAGTGGCAGGTTCATCAGCTTGATGTCCTCAATGCGTTCTTGCATAGAAACCTTGAAGAAGACGTTTATATGACTCAACACCAGGGATTTCTTGCACCAGACAAACCCAGTCATGTCTGCAAATTGAATAAGTCCCTCTGGCTCTATGGACTTCGGCAGGCACCAAGAGCTTCGTACAAGCGTATGGGTTCCTGATCTCACGCTCTGATCCATCACTAATGATCTATCATAACACTTATATTACAATTTGTGTCTTGATGTACGATTGATGATATTTTTTTAACATAGGAAATAACCAATGCTTCACAAGGAACCTCATTGACACGCTGGGACATGAATTTTCTATTCGGAATTTGGGCAGAGCAAATTATTTCTTGGGTGTAGAGGTTCATTACAACTCAGACGGTCTCTTACACACGTAGAGAAAATATATTCAAGACCCGCTAAAGAAGTTTGAAATGGATGACAGCTACACAGTGCAAACTGCAACCTCTACATCAACTAAATTGATAAAGTTTGAAGGAACTGATCTTCCTGATGTCACCCAATACCGTCAAATTGTTGGTTCTCTACAGTATCTAGCCGTCACGAGACCAGATGTCGTGTATGTTGTTGGTAAGGTGAGCCAATTTATGCATCAACCGAAGGATGTTCATTTTACTGTTGTCAAAAGAACTCTGCGGTACTTGAAGAACACGCTCAATAATGGCTTGCAGATAAACAGCAACTCCACAAACACCATACAGGTTTACACGGATGCGGATTGGGGAGGAAACATTAATGACAAGAAGTCCACTGTGGGGTATCTTGTGTTTCTTGGAACAAATCTCGTGTCCTGGGCATCACAGAAACAACGAACTGTGGCCTGGTCATCCACGGAGACAGAGTATAAAGCTATTGCCAGGATCGCGTCGCCAAGAAACAGCTACAGATAGAATTCATCCACAGTGACCAACAACTTGTTGATATGCTTACAAAGGCTCTATCTACCAAGCGATTTCAGGCGTTGAGAACCAAACTGAACCTTCGGCATACCTCTGGTTCGGTTTGCTAGGGTGTACTAGCACACCATAAGTTAGCTACAAAATAGGTGTTGTTACCGACCCCTTATCACTTAACCTGATCACTTAATCTGATACACATTGTGTATGTCACCTTGTAGTACATTCTTAGTTCATGTGTATCTCTGTAATAGTAACAAGTATATAGTAAATACAAGGGCAACTCATTGAGTCATTCCATAATTCTAAGTTCTCCGTGTTATACTTCGATAAAGGACAACGAGAAGAAATTTGAGGATTACTCTTCCTCAATCATTCATTAATTCTAAGCTCGGCAATTCTCCAAAATAGGAGTATCCCCTCAATAGGTCTATGGCAAAGGGGGAATCACCTGGTTACACAGAACTCAGGCTAAATGTTCCAGCCAAATGTGCCAGAATAGCATCATAACTTATCAACTTTTGCATTTTTTTTGTTTGATGGAATTCAATTTTTCGGTCTCCAAAACATCCATCAAGAAACAAAACATCAAACAAAAGCGAAACTAAAAATCAAATGCAAACATGGTACTTGCACAAGAGGAAAATGGTTGTTTGTACACTTGATCTTAGCCAAAAGGCCGGGCAGGGTTGCTTTCTACAGAATGGAAAAGAATGATAGCCAAATACTGTACAATCTTCAAACTGGAAGGCAAAAGAAACAATAAGCAGAAAAAGATCAAAGACCCACACACTAACAAAAAATAATGGCCAAGACACAAGAAACAGGAGTTGTGAACTTCCACCACTCTAGCAAAGCAAGGGGTGTCGCTCTCCTTTCAAAATAAGCATTGTTTTCCTAGAAGCTATACATAGCTTAACATAAGAAGCTATCTTACAGAGTGCCATAACCAATCGATAACAAATATTAACAACCCAGCAAAATGTCCCCTGAAAACAAACTTACAATGCAAAAACAACACTCCCAGTCTATCCTGTCAATGCAGGTCTTATTTACAAACATTTACCTCCTACATACCTAAACAAAACAAGACCAATCTTTCCCTTCTTGCAGAACTTCACGGAGCATGCAACAATCTTTGTATGTGTATTTTCCAAATTCAATGCAATGTCAGTCACCGGCTCCGAACAGCCCAGTTGCAGATTGTGAACCTGGCTTTTGGATCAAAGCAGCTTCTTCCCTCTATAATTTACACCTTATAACAAACTTTAATGGTCTCCAGAAATCTTCTCTCTATCTTTGTAATCAATTTCTACATGAAACTCAGCAGCCATTTCACTTATATCAGAATCTTTTGATACGGCACTTACCTCAGAGCATGCATCCCAATTGTTTTTCCGATTCCAACCTGTGTGTCTTGGCTGGGTTTCACACCTCTCCAACCCACCAATACTGTCAATCTGGCTTTGTATATCTTCAAAATCCTCATCAGCAACTGCACGCCGTTTCCCCATTTCTATATCAACGCTCCTTTTCGCCATCTCTGGGCTCAAACCACGAGCCGACCTCATTGGAGTTGCATGTCTATGAGATGGATCCACCACGACCTCTCCCCTGAAATCGTTCTTTGATTTGGGAATACTTGTGCAGAAAACCTCCATCACATTTCGGACGCAGCCAAGGTTGTAAGGATTCAACTTTTTGTCATACCGGTACCGGAAATTCTCATAGGTTGTCTGCAAGACAATAAATAAGATTGATGCAAGTGGGAATGATGGAGTTGAAGAAATACTTGGAACAACTACAAGCAGCAAAAAGATGATAGAGAAGATGGAAACCTGGTTGGTGGAGACCAGGTACATATGAAATGCGGAGAGACCTCCCACAAACCAAGAGCATACGAAAGTATAAATTATCAGAATTCCTGACACTGGGGAGATTAGAAAAGCCCTCCACAGACTACAATGATATGCGCCCATTATCTTCGTGACGTGCACCCAGCAGAATGCAAAAACATAGAGACAGAGCATGGTTGTGGAGATCACAAACATGAAAAAGAATCTGTAGTTCCTCTGAGAAAAGGAAAAGCATTCACATTAGGCCCATATTAGGAATTTCTTACTACAGCACGGTGAAATCACAAACTATTAAGAGGTTACACCACGCTGTAGCCTGCCAAAAGATTAGCATAAAAACGCTGGTGTGGTGTGGATGTTTGGACATCAAGATTAAAAAACATGCACTATAGCTGATAATTTGACATTTTACATCGGAGCCAACATTAAACTAAGTTAACGACAAAGATAAGCTTCCATATAAGTTCAATACTAATACATATTTTAATAGGCACAAATAGTAGCCAACTAAGCATAAATGCATCTCAAGGGATATCGGATCATGAATCTAATTGTGGTACTACCACTTGTAAACCTGAAACTACAATGCAAGTAATTCAAAACATTATACTGAAACAGGTGACAGATGATAGAAAAAGCAAAGGGAGTAGAAGGGTCGCATTTGCCGAAGTTAACCTAAACACTTACAACTCTTAGGCAAGGTTCCAGAGATTATGTGCATTACAGGACAAACAATAAAGCTCTCTCGTCATGAACTCAGCAAATTTTGATGCACTACTATTTCCAACACACAAAAATGGCACTTGAAAAGATATACCTTCCCAATGCATTGTCCGACCCAGGGACAATGGTGATCAAAGCGCTCGACACAGTTGTTACAAATGGAGCAATGAGAGCAGCGAGGAGGGCGATATAGCATGCAAGTTTGGCAATATTTGACCTTGATTATCGCGCCATTAATCACAACATCTTTGGTGGGTGGCAAACTTAGACCAGTACCCGCAATGGGCGACCAGCCCGTTGAAAGAGCTGATCCGTCCTCTTCTGGGGGACGAGAATTACGAGGAACAATGCCCGGATCTCTTGATGATGTGAGCAAGAGAAGGAAAACAACCTGAGTAGATCAACAACCCAACAAACAGGATTACCCCAAATCGCCAAACCCTTTCTTTATTCACCTCATAAGGATACATTAATTAAACGAGGAACATAAAAGGTTAGCTCTTTCATATATAGTGAGTAGGTATGCATGCTCAATACTTGGATCAACAACTTTTGTCAGAATGTAACGAGTTAAGTGAAAAACTCACGTAAGCTGCGTAGACGACGCATATGATTACAATAAAGTTGCCTAGATGGTGTCGGAATTCAGTAATGAGACTTCGAGCAACAAAAGCACAGAAGAAGATCATTGGGATTAAGATCAATGACACCGTAAGAAACAGAGACCTCACATCCGGACCAAAGATAAGTCTACCCCCAAGGCAGAACACCTGCAGCACCACCACAACACCAACTTATATCAACTACTTTGGTGCACTTGATCATCTTCACAAGTAATAATAATCCAAAATCCATAAAAACAGAAAATGGCTTCTGGGTTTGGAGACACATTACGTTATTGCCTCTCCAGGCTTGATAAACTCGAAGCCGGGTGGTGGTGGCGGAATTGACGTCAGCGGAGGAGGCAACGATGTGCTGGCTGGAACAGCCGGAAAGCTGGTGGAGATGAGCCATGTGGTTGGCGTACATTCTATCACCGGTCCCCATTGTGACGACCGATTCCTCACCACCCACCAGATCTCCTCATTCACACTAATGTCATTTCCTCAAGGAGATCCGGGGGTCAAGGTCGAATCCTCTCCTCTCCTCTCCTAAACCTGAAACAGAGCAAATACCGAGAGGTGGTGAATTTACAAGCAATGCCATTCCCTGGAGAGCACGAGGGGGAGACAGAGAAGACATATAAGAGAGTAAATACACGAAGGAACGAATGTTTACGGGTAAAAGACCCGACCCTTCTTCAGCTGACGCCGGAGTGGTGGTGGTCGGAGAAAAGACGGAATCTTTCTAAGGAAGCACAAGAAGAAGGGAAAGATAGCAAAAGGCAGAAAGAACCAGAGACAGGAAGTCAGTACACAGACAGGTTAGATAGATAGAGACAGAGAGATAGATAGAGAGAGGTGATGATGATGGAGAGAGTTTAGACAAAGGTGTTTCCATTTGCAGTTTTGCTGGCGTGGCAATCTTACAACTTTTATGGGGTGTTATTTAATCAATGGGGGCCTTCTTCACTCGGGATCCCCGAGTTTAACGTTCTTATGTAGTAGTAATATTTTCCTCCTGTGTATTAATAATACTTATTTCTTTAAAATTTAATTTTATTGAATTTTATTTACTTACAAGTTAAACATGACATGACAAATGTTTGTGTTTGTTCCATTCCCAAACTGTTACTATTCTAACTTTAGCTAGCTAATCTAACTGTACAAAATTAATAATATATTATTACAAAAATAAATATAAATATAAATTTGTGATAGAATAATCTTTCACTGCATATATATCCCTTCCACGGACTGTTGAGAATTAGAGATATTTGCATCAGATTCCCTGACTAATATATTATTATGTTATGGTATTGGTAGATGTGTTGAATTAAAAGGACTTCGATACGTTGTTGGAACTATTTGACATCCACCGTCAAATAGTTTGGAATTGATTGACAAAATGTTAAATGAAAAACTACTTTTCTTTCTTATTTTGAATCAGTTCTTTAAATCTCCGCGATTATTTTTTTTTCATTAAAGTACTGAGCTAGTGGTGACTGGTGAGAGATTGATTAAAAGATTGACATTGGATTCTGTTACTAAAACACCACCACAATTTGGACTGGCAGGCCATATGTCC
The DNA here is from genome assembly GCA_028386065.3 of Turnera subulata. Lineage (NCBI taxonomy): Eukaryota > Viridiplantae > Streptophyta > Magnoliopsida > Malpighiales > Passifloraceae > Turnera > Turnera subulata. The sequence goes on along the minus strand of JAKUCV010006750.1, from coordinate 407,989 downwards.
TATACTTACTATGGGATAGATGGCCTCCCTAACCAAAACTAAAAATTCTGAAGTGATATTAGAACGCAAAATTGAACAATTTTACAAAGTGATAATATCTCGTCTTCTTGACCTGAAGAAAACAAATTACTACTAACATTTAACCTTTTGTAGCTAAGGGAAGATAATAATAATTCCAGGTGAGATTTTCTTTGACCCAAACATAAAATAATAATAGAAAAAGGACAGAACAGGAAAACATTCGGGGTCACCATGCAATGATGATGATGATGGTGCCACAACTTTATGAAAAGTCAAGAATCAATTCAAGATGGTCAAAAAAGAAGTAATAAAATCCAGAAACAGCGAAACATTAGCAGCGACTAACGTGCGTCTTTTCAATTTAAAAAAAAATAAAGACTAACGTGCGTCTTTGCAGAATCTTTTGGGCCTCCTAAAGTCGCACGTCTGTCTTTTTTTGTTTGTCTGTCTTAATTTGGTCCCTCCTCCTAATGCAATTCTTTATTTATTATTATCTGTCTTCTCATGCTTTCATAAAAGAAATATTAATGATGATTATGTTTTTATTGGGCTATCCCGGTTCAATAATGATGCACTAAATTTGATTTGGTCTACAATCAATAAATTTCCATATGTTTGTTTGCTGCAAAATTTATTATACTGCCCTCCTAAGATGAGAATGGCCTAGCATCACCAACAAGTTTAAGAATAATTCAGGGACATGAACGCGGACTGATCAATCCGCGGTGTTAACCATCTAGGTAATTTTTACGATGCATCGATTAGAAAGTTTAATGTGTGACGCAAGTTGACATAAGTGCGCTTATTATGCCACTTGCGGACACATATCCCTACTTATGTTACTATAATGCTGGTATATTTCATCAATAAGGGATTGTATTCATTGGAAATAAACCCAAACAGATCTGGGGAACATTGACAATTGATTGCATGACTGTTGATGAAATATTAGTGCTTGAGAAATTGATATTTTATATGCAGCAACACTTGAGTGCATCAAGCCAACATGATGTTATAAGGACCTCCCCCTCCCCCAATTTAATTGATTAATAGTCACATACATAGTATCTCTCATCTTCGGACCATCTGTTATATAATGCTCCACCATAGGGTTGTGAAATTGGTCCTTTAAAGAAGATTGGGAATTTACGTTGGGTATGTATCTCCATAAATTATAAAGGTAATTGAAACCTAAGACAGGGGATAAGAGATTTATTTATAGCAATATTTGCTTATTAATTGATGTTTTACCCAACATCAGGGGGAGGGAAAATAAGTAGTTGGATCAAGAAATTATTGAAATGACTTATCAATATTTAATTTTTGATCCTCGAAAATTATTATGAAACTGAAGTTCAAAGAGATGATTCATTTGCAAAAGATTAGTAAGTCATTTGCCAGACATATTTATTTGAAATATGTGACCATATACCAGCTGCAAATGCTCCTGTTTTGATGTTCCTGAAAAACAATATAAGTATGCAAATGAATCTATATAAAATGCTCGGTTCCATATGAAAAAAAATTTCTCAATAGAGAAAAAGGAGCAAAGTGATAAGATAGCCTCAGTAAGGAAATAAGGCCTCCAGTAGATGTTTGAATTAAAAGTCCTCCAAAAGAGGAAAATCCTCCAGAAGAGGTTGTCTGACACGAATTGATAAAGCAGGTACTTGAAATAAGTTGAATATGATGAGATCTCAATTACAGTGTCAGAAATAAGATGGAACCGACGTGAAATAACCGTCGACGAAATATTTATTGTTTAATATAGCGCTAAATGAAATGAGGATCATGAACCTACATTGACGAATGTAGACACAGTATAATTGGCCAAAATAGAGAAATACTGTTAAAGGCTGTGTTGGACTCGCCCGAAGCGAGAAATTTCCGGACCTGTAGTCCGTACATCATAAGGTGTAAAATTTAATTGGTCATAAAGGGTATTTGTACGGAAAGAAATAAATAATGAGAAGTAAAGCACGGTTTGTGGCACAAAGTTTTACCCAAACGACCAGGTATTAATTATGAGGAGATATACTCCTCTGTGGTGGAAGTAATTATTTTGCTAAGTCTGGCAGTGTATGAAAAGTATTAGAAATACATCCAGTGAATGCTATTACAGCCTATTATTATGGATCCATAAGTCATGAAGATCCCTGAAGGATCTAAGTTGCCTGAAGCAACTAATTCCCAGGAAATTACAAAATAAAACTGAATTGATATTTTCAGTCATTTTTGAATATGGATAAACCCATTTATGATTGGCACTCCAGAAGAGGCTTCCAAATACCGTGCTATTAATTGGTCCTGGAGTACCTTATTATAAAGCCTGAAGCTTTTGACTTAAGTCTATTGGAAAGATGTGAATTCGCTCTTATCTTCGGGATATAAAAGATGTGGTGGTATGTTAATCATGTAAACCCGAAGAAAGAAGAGTTGTTTCTTGCAGATGCCGATCCCCCTCTTGATCCACAAAAGGCACAGCCGGACATCTGCTACAACTTTACACATGGAGTCGTTGCATCACTGGACTACAAAAGCAAGAGGGCAAGACAGATACTCCAACAACAAATTATGAAGATCATGCTGCCAACATTGTCCAGTTAAATTGATGATGAATCAAAAGTGATCAGACAAGTGGCATGTCACCAGAAGTTGACAAGAGAATTATTGGCATGCAACGACAACAAATCAAGAGAGGCCACCGTACTCTTTTTCCCTTCACCAAGTTTTTATCCCACAGGGTTTTTCTTGGTAAGATTTTTAACGAGGCAGTCAGGCCAGAATGAGGGGGAGTAGAATACACACTGCACTCTTTTTCCCTTCACCAAGTTTTTATCCCACAGGGTTTTTCTTGGTAAGGTTTTTAATGAGGCAGTACTCCCAAAGCGTATTCAACACAATGACATCCAAGGGGGAGTGTTATAAAATATGTATAAATACATATATGTATGTCATTGTAATACATACCAAATACATACTATATATTATTATATATATATTGAATAAATGAGAACCCGATGATCGGATGAACTCGGTTATTCTCTCCATCTTCATCTCTTCCTATCTCCACCAATCTTCAATTCTCATCAATCTCTTTCATTAAATCCTTTGTTATCTAACACTTTAACCTTTTTCAATTAGCAGTCATAAATAACGTTCGGCCAGACTTGCTTTATATATATATGTATGGATTATTTTCTGTGTTTTGGGCCAACACAATCAATTTTACTCTCTCGTGGATGGCCCAACACAACTTTTGTCAAGTTTTTGTTCTCCTCTCTTTTAGATGGATACATAGTAGGGTGTTCACGGGTCGGAATTATTCGGTAATGGACCTAACCGTTACCGACCCGCCCAAACACTAAGCCCAAAAAATTCGACCCGTTGGTTGATCGGTTGCCGGTTGGGCTGTTACACCCGGAGTCTATGAGGGCGGGAAGTGTACGCTGGTGCCGGGATGAGCATGGACAAGGAGCGGCTTCTGCCAGGCCTCTAGACAGAGGGGCACACGAATGAACAGAATCCATACTGGAATAGGAGAGATCCTGAGACTGTGTAGGGATGGGGTTGCACAGTTGGGGTGATTTCATAATTATACGGGTATGGGACTGTATAATTAAGAATAGCTCAAATGAAGTGATTCCGAGGTTGTATAGGTATGGGAGTGTACAATCGAGAACAACTTAAACATTTTTATAGGTACTAACTATATCAACAAGGTGCACCTACTTTTTCGGTGCTCATTCCATAAGAACTCCAAAGTTAAACGTGCTTTACTTGGAGCAATTCTGGGAAGGGTGACCTCTTGGGAAGTTTTTCCCGGAAACATGTGAGTGAGGACAAAGCATGTTGGAAAGGTCCCGTGTTGGTATATAGTGACAGTCGACAAGCCGGGACGTTACAGTTGGTAGCGGAGCTCTAGGATTCCCATAGTACGGAGCAGGGTTCGGCGACGAACATAACGAAAGCTGGTGGGCCTGTGACACCCGGGGTCTATGAGGGCGGGAAGTGTACGCCGGTGCCGGGATGAGCATGGACAAGGAGTGGACAAGGAGCGGCTTCTGGCAGGTTTCTAGACGGAGGGGCACACGAATGAACCGAATCCACACCAGAATAGGAGAGATCCTAAGACTGCGTAGGGATGGGGCTGTACAGCTGGGGCGACTTCGTAATTATACGGGTATGGGACTGTATAATTAAGAATAGCTCAAATGAAGTGATTTCGAGTTGTACAGGTGTGGGACTATACAATCGAGAATAGCTTAAACGGTTTGATGGGTATCAACAAGGTGCACCTACCTCTTCAGTGCTCATTCCATAAGAACTCCAAAGTTAAACGTGCTTGGCTTGGAGCAATTTTGGGAAGAGTGACCTCCTGAGAAGTTTTCCCCAGAAACATGCGAGTGAGGACAAAGCATGTTGGAAAGGTTGGTAGCGGAGTGACAGTCGACAAGCCGGGACGTTATAGTTGGTAGCGGAGCTCTAGGACTCCCCTAGTACGGTGCAGGGTTCGGGGACGAACCTAGCGGAAATTGGTGGGCCTGTGGCACCCGGGGTCTTTGAGGGCGGGAAGTGTACGCCGATGCCGGGATGAGCATGGACAAGGAGTGGCTTTTGGAAGGCTTGTAGACGGAGGGGCATACGAAGGAACCTAATCCACACCGGAATAGGAGAGATCCTGAGACTGTGTAGGGATGGGGCTGCATAGTTGGGGCGATTTCGTAACTATACGGGTGCGGGACTGTATAATTAAGAATAGTCAAATGACCGTGTTGGTATGTAGTGACAGTCGACAAGCCGGGACGTTACATGGGAAAGGGGAAAAAATTTGACGTCATATTTTCAAAGACATAATAACCAATCATGAATTCAAATATCTAAACTAGGTCTAGAGGTGGAGTTTCTTTTAATCTAAAAATTAACCAAAAGCTTAAATCGTATTGCATCATAGTAATAAATTAAACATGTTTATATGAAGCTGTTATAAGACAGTCTTTCATAATAAAAAACCTAGTCAAAAGCTTAAATCCTATTCCATTAATGATAAATCAAACCCGGTAATATGAAGTTGCTACAAGACAACCTTTTATAATCAAAAGCTTAAATCCTAACTCATCATAGTAATAAATCCTAATTAACCATAGAAGGCAGTTATTCCTTCTTGCCAAGTCAAGCAAACAAGTTGGATGGAAGGCAATAGTATTCTTCTAAGATCCAAAATCAGCAACTCCATGTAAAAAAAAAAACTAAAAAAGAGATAGGCTTTAGTAAATGAAAAATAGAATTAACAGTTGAGTGGCAGAAAATTGTTTTCCTCTAAGATTCAAAATCAGTAACTTCCATGTTAAAAAAAACCTACAAAAAAGACACAAACTTTAGTAACAAAAATTAGATTAACAGTGACACTAATGTTCCTCTAAGATCCAAAATCAGCAACTCTGTTCAAAAAAAGAACTACAAAAGAGATACAGGCTTTAGTAAATGAAAATTAAATTAACACAGTAAAGAAAATAACAGAAACGTAATTTTTTTTTAAAAAAAAACATACCATTTCAACCAAGGTCATGTTAGTAGCATGATTCATCAAACATTCTTCAAAGAAAGTTTGCTTGAGAATTCTGGAAAAGAACAAAAACAAATTAGCTTGATATTTCAATATTTAAATCATATATTTTCAAACTAAATCAAATATAAGTAATTACCTTTGTCTAATTCTTCATATTCTTCAACCTTATCCAACACGTGATCAATGTCCAATGTATCATGTGCAGCCCGCAACCAATTTTGACAACATATTAGTACCTCAACCATCATAGGAGAGAGGGAGCTACGGAAAGGATCGAGTACCCGGCCCCCGGTACTAAATGCATACTTAGAAGAAACCGTGGATACAGGTATTGGTAACACATCTTTTGAAATCATAGACAAAATAGGATATTTTGAACAATTATGTTTCCACCAATCCAGAATATCAAAATCCATTCCACTATTTTCGCATGCATCCGTCAAGTACTTCTCCACTTCATTCTTACTCTTCAAATTATCCTCCTCCATCAAATGTTGTTTCAATTGAGAAGTCAAGTCTAAATCTATTTCCATATCATCATTAACATCAAACAAAAAATCTATTACTTCTCCACTTCATTCTTACTCTTCAAATTATCCTCCTCCATCAAATGTTGTTTAAATTGAGAAGTCAAGTCTAAATCTATTTCCATATCATCGTTTAGCATAAAAAAAAAATCTATTTCCATATCATCATTAACATCAAAAGCTTAGGAAGGTTGTTCTACACTAGGGGCAACAACTTTGTTTCCTCCAAATTTCTCATATTGAGCATATAAATTCATCAAAGTGTTGTTAACATTTTCAGCAATTAAATGTACAACATTCAGATCATACAATCTTCCCAAACATAATGTGATGTCCTTCAATTTGAACCTAGATTCTAACACAACAGCAACAAACAGCAAGGGACTTACCTTTCCCAGATATCACCATTACTTGTCAAATTTAGCCAGCATATTCCTTGCCATAACAGCCAACAAAGAATCTTTGTGTCGAGACAAAGTGGATAGATTAGTTTGTATTGACATAATCTCATGAAAAAAGAACATTTGATGTCACATAATAAGATCTTGAAAATTTCAAGGTAATTGTATAAAACAATTTCAAGAATTTCACAAAGGTCCTACCATTTTCCCAATTAAGCATTGAAGGAGGCCTCAAATGCTTTTGTTTCTCCTTCCCATCCTTTAAAGCAAAAAACATCACATAATCATGATCATCCTCTTCTAATCTTTCAAACACTTTCTTAAATTTCTCAGCTGCCTCTAACATCATGTAAGTGGAATTCCACCTCATAGGCACATCCAAGCATATCAAGACCTTAATTTCCAATTTCAGCTTCTCCATACAAGATTTAAAAGACTGTAACCTTACAGGAGAAGACCTGACATACTTTACTGCATTTCAAATTTTTACAATAGACTCATCAAGTTCTTTCAAACCGTCACAAACAATGAGATTAACAATATGTGCACAGCACCTAACATGCATGAACTCATTGTTCATGACATTAGATTTCCAATCCTTGATTCTCCTTTTCAAATATTGAATTGCAAGATCATTCGAACTTGCATTATCAACAGTCAAACAAAGAACTTTATCTATTCCCCATTCAACTAAACAATTCTCAACATGTTTGCCGATGGTTTCACCTTTTGTGGTTCGGAACTTGACAAAGGTTTAAAATCCTTTTCTTTAACTTCCAATTATCATCAACCCAATGACATGTCAAACACATATAATTGATATTCTGAATTGATGTCCATGTATCAGTGGTTAAACAAACTCTTTGGTTCCTAAGCATAATTTTCAATTTCTCCTTCTCTTCTAAATAAAGTTTCACACAATCCCTAGCAACAGTGATGCGAGAAGGAGCAGAAAATAAAGGTTGCAAAGCTTCACAAAAATCCTTAAAAGCCCATCCCTCTACCAATCTAAAAGGCAATTCATGGACAGTAAATAGTTGGGCTAATTTCTTTCTGCAATTTTCGGAAGTATAAATAACTGTTTTCAGATTACCACTTCGAATTCCTTCATTCCCAACCCCTTCATGTCGAACAATGCTCCACTACCAGATTGTTGAACAATACGCAACACTAGGCACTAACCTTGCACACTACCAACCTCGTTACACAGGCAGACTGTGCTGAGACTAAGCAAGACTAACTTGCACAGGCAGGTTGCAAAAAATCCGAGTTGGGAAAGATAGAAAACTCACAATTACTAACAAGATAGTAAATTAGAATAGAGAGAATACACTCTCAGAACACTCAGAGAGAAATGCTTGAATGCTAGAGAGAAAAGCTAGAAAGCTTGGGATGCTTTTCCATTAGAAAGCAGGGCCTTTATATAGGCTACAAAATTAACTACTTAACCTAGAAATTAGGAAACTAACAACATCCTGTAGACTTGAAAAGTAGATAAAGATAACTAGGACCTAATCTAGATAATTAAGTTCTAATCTAGATAGATAACTAGAAAAGATAACTAAGAAGGATAATTAAGATCTAATCTAGATAATTAAGTGAAAAACTAATCCACTCAATTTCTACTAGATTAGGTAACAATTAAAATCTATCCAATTGGTGTTGGATATTTAACACTTTATTCCCCTCCAGCTTAGGCTCAAGTACAATATACTTTTGCCTTTTATCTTTTGCAACCTTATATGGTATTGAGTGCATTGATTCTTCAAATGCAACCACATGTTACTAGTACCATCATTTTTAGAATGACACCCATTGAAACACCCGTGTCCTAATTTTACAAATAAAATACATAATTAAAGGAATTTACCAAAATACCCCTAAAACCCGAGACACGAAATCCAATACCAAACATTATCTGAAAATCTTAATAAAGCGAGAAGTCATAAAGAACAAAAGTAAACCGGCTTATCAAGTCATAAATCAACCCGACATCCAGCCAAAACCTCATCAGGTATCAAATCCCGGCAACCCGCCGATAAAAGTAATAAAATTCAATAATGACATCTCAACAAAATCCAATGCAGCGGAAGAAATAATCAAAGTAAAACAAGAGAAGAAAAATGATATGCATGTCGGCTCTATGGATCCAACCAGGAGAAGAAGCACAGCTACCTATTGGGATATCCACGTCTGTACTCCGAAAAGGAAGAAAGGGACTGCACGCTAACTAAGAGTCTGAAAAACAACATTGGCGATTATGTGAGTCGCCTACTCAGTGAGCAGTATAAATCTAATTATGTAGGTGTGCAAAGCAAGTTTGAAAGGAAAGTAGAGAAACAAACACAAGTAAGCAAACACACAATAACCAGTACTAACATGCCAACCACATAAAGCAAACAGTTCATATTTCTCATCTGATGTGTGTTAAGTTTTCTTATTATATTTATTATTCAGGGCCCCCTACTGTGTGCGTCGAGCTCGGTCCCGTCTCATGAGACAACCAGGCATAAGCCCAATATAACCAAGCACGAAGCCCAAACATATCCATAGAGAGAGAGAGAGAGACAGAGAGAAAGAGGGAGGTAGAAAGGGGGAGGTAGAAGGAGGGAGGTAGAACCGGTCATCACAGACCCATATGCTAAACCGCATATGCTATGCTATCCCGCATACAAGAGGGGTATCACTTCCCGCTCGAACCAACCGGTCATCAGCACACAGTAGCCTATCTTCTACTGTACATTATTCTTATTCATAATTATGAGTTCATGTGTGCCAAGAGTTGTGAATTAACAGGGTTGTGTGAATTATTAACTCAATCAATCATCCAGGTCTCCAACCCACAGTACATCACACAGATCACCCAAAATCACTCCACATGTTATATTCCATAACAATTAAAAATCATGCCCATTTGGCAAATAGTAACACATAGGCACACAATACGGATCACAGCATGTTGGCAAACAAGGCATGCAACTCAAACGGACCAATCTAACAAGCACATGCATATAAACATAAAAAGACCTATAAAGTCACCTCAACAACGATTATTCTATAGAGCTTCACCCAAGACAGATCCTCCAGCTCCCGAGGTATTACCCGTGCCTGAATACCGGCACACACAATAATTACAAACAATTACAATAAGCCGTGCATGCATGATATTATATGCTCAACTGAACAGAACCTGACCCAATCTACCCAGTTAAGTAATTTCAGGGTCTAAGCCCAAAAGGGTATATCTCCTCACTAAGAACCCCAAAAGACAAGGACCTAAGGTTTACCGGGCTTAAGCCCATCTGAGTCCAAAATAACTCCTCGTGCCTATAGCCCACTTCCTTAAGTCCGCAATATAACCAATTATAAATTTGGGCTTAGAGCCCATTCCTTAAAGTCCATAACGAGTTCCCGGCTTCAGGCCCATCTAAGTCAAAACCGAATCCCGGGCCTAAAGCCCAATATGGAGTTGGGCTTAAAGCACGTCACCCAAGTCCAAAGGTTATCAAATTAAGTCATAAAATCTCATTACCGGGCCTGGCCCGATTTAGACTAATTTTCATTTAAGGGTTTTACCCGAGCCCGAGTTACCGTCCTAAAGGTTCTACCCGCGTCGGACAAACCGGTCACAAGCTACTCGCTTTCTGCTCTCGGTTTCTACTATATAAAATACAATTAACACAACCCAATTCAGAATAAATAATACATGCCATGAGTGTACAACAAATTACACATCAAGGTAATACCGTTAAATGCCGGAACAAAACCCGAGCCTCGCCGGATAATTCCCGAGCTCTCCGGATTCCGGTCAACTTCGCACGGAAAATCCTCAACGTCCAAGACAAGCTACAGAAATTCTGCCATAAATCTGATCTCATTCAAAACCACGTACAATTCCAAAACTCAACATCACATACTACACGAGAAAGGAGAAGCAGGACTTAAGCATCCTTACCGGAGAAACAACTCCTCAACCCCAAAGCCAAATTCACCGGAATTGAACAACAACCAACAAAACTCTGTCACGTTTCAAAAAGAAAATAAACACCACCGATTTCAATACTATTCCTCACATTCACAGAACACGAATACGAAGGAAGAAAAGACCAACAATCCTTACCGAGAAACACCACCCAGCGACCAGCTGGACCCGACGAACAACCAAAATCCCGAGCCCGCCCGGAGACGAAGCCCCCGGAAATGCAGGCGGCGGCCCTTCGTCCCGTCCACGCACTCGACTCCGACTCGCCCGAGCCCCAAAGGCCTCTTCCTTGCAACCCTTGTTTCGACAATAGGCCGATGACTCGACGGTGGGCGGCGACTACGACGACGCAGCAGCTCAGCCCTCCCGAGCCCAAGACACGCACACAATCTAAGGCACCCTCGGGTTCTCCGTAGTAGACGACGGTGGCGGCGGTTAGTGTTTAAGGGACGACAGGAATCGATTTGGGGAGAGGAGGTTTCATAGGAGAGAGGGAGAAGGGAGAGAGGAAAAGAGAGAGAGAGAGGGAGAGGGGGTCGGCTGCGGCGGGAGAGGAAGAGAAGGAAGAAGGGAGAAAAAAAAAAAGAAAAGAGAAAAGAAAAAGAAGGAGGGGGAGGCGGCTAGGGTTGGCTGGCCTGGGTGAACGACTTGTCGTTCACTTAGGCGTGGTCAACCCTGGCTGCCCAGTCAATCGTTTTTTTTTTCAAACCCAAAACGACGTAGTTTTAACCAGAACTACAGTAAACCCCACGTTTCCTCCCGAAACGCGTTTTATCCTCAACGAAAGTCGTACCCAACATATTAACCACTTAATACTGATATAACCAAGGTAAAATAATTTATTTTTTTCTAGTCCAAAAATCCGGAAACTCCTCAAGGGCAAAATCGGAATAAAAGTTCCGAAAATTCCAAAAATCAAATTATGAAAATCCGGGGCGTTACAGTTCTACCCCACTTAAGAAAATTTCGTCCTTGAAATTACAAGATATGAAAATCAGAACAGATGTGGATACTGCTCTCTCATATGGGACTCAACCTCCCAAGTAGCCTCATTCGGAGAATGACGGCTCCATCTGACCCGAACCATAGGAATGGTACGACTCCTCAACTGCCGCACCTCTTGAGCCAAAATCTCCACCGGCTCATCAACACAGGTCAAATCCTTAGAAACCTCCACCTCTGTCGGGGATACAACATGACTAGGATCAGACCGATAACGCCTCAGCATCGAAACATGGAATACATCATGTATGCACGACAGCTCCTCCGGTAAAGCCAACGTGTAGGACAGCGAACCAATCCGCTCCATGATCTCATAAGGACCAATATAACGAGGGCTCAACTTGCCCTTCCTCCCAAATCGGATAACACCTCTCCCGGGAGCTACACGGAGGAAAACCTGTCTCCTACACTGTACTCCATCTCCCGACGATGCTTATCGGCAAAATTATTTTGCCGGTCCTGAGCAGCTCTCATGCACTGCTTAACCACCTCGATCTGATCAACAGTCTCCTGGACTAGGTCCGGACCAACCACCTGTCTCAGACCTTCCTCATCCCAACAGATCGGACTACGACACTTCTGCCCATACAAAGCCTCATAAGGCGCCATACCAATACTGGAGTGATACCCGTTGTTATAGGCAAACTCAACTAACGGTAAAGTCTCATCCCAAGAACCACTGAAATTGAGCACACAAGCTCTAAGCATATCCTCCAGCGTTTGTATAGTCCTCTCCGATTTCCCATCGGTCTGCGGATGGAATGCAGTACTAAAATTCAGCTTAGTACCCAAAGCTGACTGTAAGCTCTTCCAGAAGTGGAAGGTAAACCTCGGATCCCTGTCCGACACAATAGATAGTGGAACTCCATGTAGACGGACAATACCCGAAACATATAACCTCGCCAGCTTATCCATTGTATCCGTCTGCTGAATCAGTAAGAAATGAGCTGACTTGGTCAACCTGTCAACAATGACCCAGATGGCATCATGTCGACCCCGGGTCCTCGGTAACCCGATCACAAAGTCCATAGTGATATGCTCCCACTTCCACTGCGGAATAGTCAAAGATCTCAACTTGCCGACAGGAGCCTGATGCTCGGCTTTCACCTGCTGACAAGTCATACAACGAGCCACAAACTCCGCAACATCCTTCTTCATCCCGGGCCACCAATAATGACTCTTCAAGTTCTGGTACATTTTGGTGCTACCAGGATGCATAGCATATGGCGCATTATGCGCTTCATCCATGATCCATCTCCTCAAATCATCGACATCCGAAACACACAACTGATCACAGGTCATCAAAGCACCATCCTCCCGGACATAGAAACTAGAACTCTCCCCACCGAGAGCCTTATCCCGCAACTCCGCTAAATGAGGATCACCAAACTGTAACTCCATGATCTTATCCTGCAAGGTCAGCTGGATGCTCAAACTGGCAAGCAACGCCCCAGTAACATCCACCTCCAACTATGCATCCAACGACCTCAGCTCCACCAAGGAAGGCAAAGCATAAGAAACTGAGTCCTCATCCGCAAAAGCCACTCTCTTCCGGCTCAATGCATCTGCAACAACATTGGCCTTGCCTGGATGGTACTCGATAGTACAATCATAATCCTTCAGAAGCTCAATCCAGCGTCTCTGCCTCATATTAAGCTCCCTTTGGGTCATGATGTACTTCAAACTCTTGTGATCCATGAAAATCCGACACTTCTCACCGTATAGATGGTGTCTCCAAATTTTCAAAGCAAAGAACACCGCAGCTAACTCTAGATCATGGGTCGGATAGTTCCTCTCGTGAGTTCTCAACTTCCTGGAGGCATAAGCAATCACCCAACCCTCATGCATCAAAACACATCCCAAGCCCAGACCAGAAGCATCACTGAACACCGTGTACTCCACTTCGGGTCTCGGAACAGTCAAAACCGGTGCAGAAGTCAACCGACTCTTCAACTCCTCAAAACTCTTCAGACAACGGTCATCCCAAACAAAAGTACAGTCTTTCCTCAACAGCTTAGTCATGGGACCCGCTGTTAAGGAAAAACCCTCAATGAACCTCCGGTAGTAACTAGCAAGTCCAAGAAAACTCCGTATCTCCGATACACTCTTCGGTGGCTCCCAATCCATGACGGCCTTAATCTTGGCCGGGTCCACCTTAATGCCTTCACCAAACACTATATGCCCAAGGAACGCGACCTCATCCAACCAAAACTCACACTTGCTGAGCTTGGCATAGAGTTGTTTTTCTCTCAACCTCTACAAAATCTGTTTCAAGTGGTCCTCATGTTCGGCCTTACTACTCCAGTAGACCAGAATATCATCAATGAACACTACTATAAACCAGTCCAGAAATTCATGGAAGACCTATTCCATCATACACATGAACACTGCCGGTGCATTCGTCAAACCAAATGGAACAACCACAAACTCATAATGACCATACCGAGTGCGGAATGCAGTCTTCGGTATGTCTTGCTCTGCAATCCGACCCTGATGGTAACCAGATCGCAAGTCAATCTTCGAGAATACAGATGCACCCTGCAACTGATCGAACAAGTCATCGATCCTAGGCAAAGGATACTTGTTCTTCACAGTCACCTTGTTCAACTGTCTATAGTCCACACACATCCGCATACTGCCATCCTTCTTCTTCACAAACAAGACCGGGGCACCCCAAGGTGAGATGCTCGGTCTAATAAAACCCTTATCCAACAACTCCTCCAGTTGTTTCTTCAACTCCTGAAGTTCTGTCAGAGCCATCCTGTAGGGCGGTATAGAAATAGGTGCAACTCCCGATACCAAGTCAACTGTGTACTCCACCTCTCGCTCCGGAGGCAACCCAAGTAAGTCATCAGGAAACTCCTGAACAATCGGAATATCCTCCACTCCAGGTACTGGTACCGACGAATCGACCACATGAGCTAGAAAAGCATCACAACCCTCTCGGATCATCCTGAAAGCTTGGATGGCCGAGATACAACACACCGATAGGGCTCTTCGCTCTCCAACGAACACCAATCTATGCCCCAACAGAGAAGACAAAGACACTTCCCTGGCCCGACAATCAACTACTGCTTGGTGTCTGGACAACCAATCCATGCCTAAGATAACATCAAACTCTCCCAAGTCCATGACAGTAAGATCAGAAGGAAAACTCTCACTATCATACTCTATCGATACATCTTTACATACTCGATCAATAACTACAATATCACCAGTGGGTAAACGGACTCTCAGGGGTCTACTTAAGTTATCTTCTTCTATGTTATGAGTAGTCATGAATGCACATGATATAAAAGAGTGTGTTGAGCCTGGATCAACTCAAGCATGTGCATACTGACCGAAAACCATAAATGTACCTGCTATAACGTATGGGGCATCAGCAGTCTCCTCCCGGGTGATGGCATAAACCCTAGGAGCTGCAGCAGACTGAGTCACACCCCCACAGTTCGAAGCTCCAGAACCCCCACGACCTTGACCCTGTTGTCCGCCACCCCTGTTCGGACCAGAAGAAAAAGCACCACTGGCCACAGAACTCTGTACTGTATACTGGGAACCACTGCCACCACTATCCTTAATCCACTTGTAACAAGATGACTTCTGGTGTCCCGACTTATTGCAATACCAGCATGTACCCGAGAATCGTGCCGAGGAACCCCGTCCCTGGGATCCAGACTGATAGGACCGTCCTCCCGAGGATTTTCCTGGTCCACCCTGATAGCTCTGCCCTCGGGACTTCTTCGAACCTCAGTAAGAAGAACCCTGTCCACCAGAATAATCTGCATCTCCGATATCAGAATACTGCCTCTTCTGTCCTGAAGCTGATGACGGCTTCCTCTGCTCGGCTGTTCGAGCCTCCTTCCCGATCAACTGCACTCTCTCAGCATCAAAAGCAGCCTCACAAACTGCCTCCCAAGTCTTGTGCCCTCCATCAGCCACAGCTAACGCCAACTCTGTACCTATGCCGTTAACAAATCGCCTACAATTAGTCACCTCATCGGGAACAAACTCCCTTGCATAAGAGAGAAGGATGCTGAATCGGATCCTGAATGTTGATACCGACTCCTCTAGTCCCTGCTTCACCTCAAGAAACTGCTTCTTCTACTCCTCCAGAAAACCAACAGTGAGAAACTCCTTGTAGAATTTCTCCTTGAAATCCTCCCATGGCATCTCCACAGGCTTCGATAGGTTGGCCACAAGTTCCTGCAACCATGTCAATGCATATCTCGTGAACTTGTGTGCCGCAAATCGAGCCCTCTGCTCAGGTGCACAAGTGAACTTCTCCAGAACATTCTCTACCTGGCGAAACCAAACATCAAACTCCTTGGCTTTGCCCTCTTCACCAAAGAATTCCTTGACTGCTGACTTATCCATGTGTTTATACCCGCTCTCCATACCACCTGCCGCAGCAGGTGCTACTGGTTGGGCACCATGCTGCTGCTGCTGAAACTGCTGGAACTGCTGCCACTGCAAAAAGGCCTGATACTGCTGGAACGCTGGGTCTACAACAGGTGGTACGGGTGGCACAACATTCGGTCCTCCTCCACCTACAGCATTATTCCCTACTGCATCATTGTTCCCCTGACCAACGGGAACCTGCATCACCGACACATTGTCGGAGACATGAGTAGCGGCGTCATCCTCAGCATTGTGCTGCCCCTGGTGATCCATATCAACGCCTATATGAATGCAAATGAGTCAAAAACACTTTTAAAGTCATAAATCCGAAAACAGGCTTAAACACAGAATTCACTTTGAAAACAAAGTTTAAAACACTTTTAAAACCAAGGATCTGAAGCCTGCTCCGCTACCAAGCTGAAACACCCGTGTCCCAATTTTACAAATAAAATACATAATTAAAGGAATTTACCAAAATACCCCTGAAACCCGAGACACGAAATCCAATACCAAACATTATCTGAAAATCTTAATAAAGCGAGATGTCATAAAGAACAAAAGTAAACCGGCTTATCAAGCCATAAACCAACCCGGCATCCAACCGAAAACTCATCAGGTATCAAATCCCGGCAACCCGCCGATAAAAGTAATAAAATTCAATAATGACATCTCAACAAAATCCAATGCAGCGGAAGAAATAATCTAAGTAAAACAAGAGAAGAAAAATGATATGCATGTCGGCTCTATGGATCCAACCGGGAGAAGAAGCACAGCTACCTACTGGGATATCCACGTCCGTATTCCGGAAAGGAAGAATGTAACGCCCCGGATTTTCGATACTTAATTTTTAGGGATTTTTGGAATTTTTTAAAATTTTATTTCCAATTCTACCCTCGAGGAATTTCCGGGATTTTAGGTCAAGAAGATTATTATTAATTTCTTCTTCTCTTTGGAAATATTTATTTAATGGTGAAATTAAACCGTAATTGGATTTCTTTTGGAGTTTATTTGCATCTTGGAGTGAAACACGAAGATGGTTGTAGTTTTGCCTAAAACTACGTAGTTTTGGAGGAACTAGAACATAAAGCACACACAAGGGTGAGTTTTGGCATGGGGCTTGACTAGAAGAGGGGGTTGTAGTCGAGGTGACGGCGTTTTGAATCCAAACGGCGCCGTTTTGTTGATGAGGAAACCCTAACCCTAGGGTGGTAGTATAAAAGCCATCTCTTTCTCTCCCACTCCTCTCTTTCTTTTCTCTCCTTCTCCTCTACCGAATGCGGCAGCCACCCTCTACCTCTCCCCCACGATTTTGTTTCTTCTCCCCATTTCCTCCCTTTCTCTCCACTTTCCTCTCATCTTCGTCATCTCCACGCCGCCACCAAGTAGTCTCCTTCCTTCTTTCGAGCCGCTGCCGTTGAGACGCCGCCGGATCCGTCTTTTCTTCCCGTGTTGCCGTCGGTGCAGGTTGAGGGAGGAGGCGGGGCTGGTTCGCAGTTGTTGGGCCGGGCTTGGACGCGATGAGGAGCCGCCGTCGTCGAGGCGAGGTCGACGGCAGAGGACGAGCCCAAGACCGCCAGCGCCGCCGCCATACCGGTCGTGGTGTTTTC